>JBBPRX010000255.1:0-18930 GCA_038093195.1 Boletus fagicola
ACCGGCTATATGAACTGTCTGAAAATGGCTAGACAATGCATTGAAGGCAATACCTGAACGTGAGTCAGAGTTTGAGCTTGCTGCACTCAGAAAAAGCCTCCGGGAATCTTGTTTGTTTCGTCGCCTGGTGTGGACACCTGGAACTTGAGATGACAGAATTTTCTCTTCATACCATGACTCCTCGTTTCCGTCTTGGGTTGCCGCAGAAGGAGTTTTACGATGGTGAACGGAGCCAACCAGCTGTTGCATCTTCGGCCTGGGAACCAATCAAATGTAAGCAACGACTTGAATGTCTGGTGACAGAATCCAAGAATTGACCACCCTGGACTTAACTTACACCATCGACAGACAAGTAGTCTCCCAACCAAAATCAGACAGCGGAGATCCTACCAAGTGTCTGACATAACGCGGCCTTTCAAATTAACAAAATATGCCTTGCATGCCTCTAAAACGTGCACAGAGTGTCAAAACTGGTTTCTGGATGGCCGTTCAAGACCTACCCCCTCTCTCCTTTCAACCCTTTCGGCCCCACGTCTTCCTTTTCGCGCTCGCACTAAATGCCCATTCCTTACGACCAGTTATGCTCATCCGGGAATACCATCCCAAGGTCATCGTATATGAAGCTGCCGAGCTATAAATCTCTGCGCCGCCGAAGGTACCATCCTTATACAATCCGTGCCCGGTCGTTGTCTGGTTTCACGGACTTGATGGTGCGGAACCCCAGTTAGTACGACGAAGAGGTCTTATTTCATTGCTAAAGGAACCTGCCGAGGACGGTGACTTCGAGGCTGACGTGCTACTAGCTCGCGTTAATCCAATCACTGTCTCATTTTCTCTGGTCTGAACACGGCACATGACTTGTCCTCTTTGTCCAACTGACTGCGGAATATAGGCAATGATCCTCGAGGATGATAGCTTGGCCGGCCTGCGTACAGTAGTATCGCAAATGATTGGTCGAGACAACGGGCAATCGCGTCTTGGATCCGACCATTTGGTCATCGTAAGGTCTATCTTTATCTATATCGTCACCTTGGCTCACTGCGACATCCAGGACTTTGCCCTTATCGTACGTAGTCATCTTCGCAAGAGCAACGCGGCGGTCCACAACGACGCTGCGATGACGCTCCCTCCCACTACTTTGGGGCTGTCCATGTAGTATCTTCATTCCACCGTTGTCTAGATCCTGGACTTGGTTTGTATTCATATGCGCATAGCTCCATCATAATCGGATTTCTTGTGATTGATACGTTACACACACTCTTGCTGAACGACTTGTTTTAAATCAGTCTCGCTGTTTGGAGATCCAGCTGAAAACCGAGGTGCTTGGAACCACAATTCACTCTTTTCCCCACCTCGACCTCGATCCAGCATCGATGGCCTCTCGGTCTCCTAAACGTCCCCACGTTCGTTTTGCTTCCGAACTGACGGTACCGCCGGCGGACCGACAGCGGAAGGTAAGTTAGGCGGTAATCTCATAGACCCCTGGCGTCAGAAATTCCCAACACAGGCCCATAAGCTAACACCCGCCGACCAGAGTCATTCCTTTTACCCAAAAGTTGCTTAAGAGAAGGGACGTTCCGAACGCCAGTCTTCGTTCGATCTGTTCTGGCAATGGGACCGACTCTCCACAGTCCTACATGACCAGGGCGAGCGCCAATCTCACCAACTAAAACGTTTAGCAGCTGAGGTATGTCATCAGCTACGTTGTAGCCAATGGGTCTCATCGATAATGTGGTGTGGAAGCCTCAAGCTGTGCTCGAGAAAAGGGACTGTGCCACCATGCTTAGCATTTCCAAGAGGATTCCACAACACATGCGCCTGAGGAAGTTGATTTTCACAGGCTTTGGATCTGACGCTCTCTCACGAACCACCTGCAAACGACCCTGGCGAGAAACACTTCGGCTGCCACCGCGCGACGTTCTTAAACGCCCACAGACGTTCGACAATGCCTGTTTCGAGATGCTAAATCCGCCTAGCTCAAGTTGGATTCATTGACAGGAGGCTGATGGTGTAGTTGGGAGGACTTGTAGTTCTTCACGGGTATGAAGACCGGGGTCTGAGGATATCAGCTGTGATTGGGTTGCTAATGTAACAATCGTACACACAAGAAAGTAGATGGACAATACCGCAACAGTTCTCAGTCCGCATCAACGACGAGACCACCACGCCCCCTTCTGATCCGATCTTCTAGACCTCCCTCACCACCAAACACTCTCTTCTGCTCCTGGCTCAAGAAACCTCCTATCCCTTTTGACTTCGACCTTGCTTCGTTCTCGGCTTCCAACTCTGCCTTCTCCTTTGCTAAAAGCTCCAGCAAACGTTTTTGCCGATCAGCCTCCATACCGGATGCATTCGATTGCATAGCATCTAAGCGCGCCGCACGGTCCTTAGCACCGTTGGAAGGTTTCGAGGCCGAGTCCGCTGGATGAGAACGAGATTGTGGTGGAGGGGGTGAGATTCGGGAACGCTTCGCACCGTCGTTTACAGGACTAGGACTTCGTCGGCGCTTCCTCGAGTCATCGGCATATCGACTTCCATGCTCCTCGCCTCTCGAATAGTTCCGCCTATTGTCATCGGATTCATCGGAGCGAGGCCACGTATGAACGCGATTGTCTCGGCGCCTATAATGAGAATCAGGACTGCGACTCTGACTTCTTCGTGAGCTGTATTGGTTCCTGCGGCTGTCGCGATGAGAGCGGATAGGAGACCGAGAACGACGAGTGTAGGGACTGGGTGATCGCCTTGTGTAATCACGGTCGTAGCGGTCGTATGAGCGAGAGCGGCGCCTCCGATGATCGTCCATTGGACTGGGACTCCGCGAGGGTGTCCGTCCCCTTGTATGGCGTTCGGTGTCCTTTGATTTTCCCTTGCCCTTCTTTTCCTTCTTATCTCGCTTCTTCTCCTTCTCTTTACTCTTCTTTGACTTGATGCCATTTCGTTCTTGCAGTTCACGAAGACGAAGAGGATTGGACATCAATGCCTGGTAAGCAGATTGCTCCTGTTGCTTCATCATAAGTAACGGATCCTCGCGAATTTTCGAGGCGATATCTCGGACAGTGTTGGCATTCTGGACGGCGATAAAATTCTTGTGCGAAGCTCCCAACTGGACGGCATATCAGGCTTTTAAAAAAGGTAAGAACCCGAGACGGAGCGTACCTTTGCATTGTCATCCGCAGTCAAGATTTTGTCCACTCGCTTCTTTCCAAGGAGGTAGTCCTCTAAGTCGTTAGGGTTCTGGTTGCCGCCCGTCGCTGGCGTAGTATACATCCATTCTAGTTTCTCTGTTCTTTTCTTTCCTGTTTGCTCCTCTTGGAGGCGTTGAAGTTCCTGCAACTGGCGTTCCTCCTCCTTCTCCTTGCGCAGCTGATCAAGCTTCTTCTTCTCCTCGAGCTGGAGGGGATGAGCGTTGGTTGGATGATGAGCAACCGAGGGGGAAAGCACTTACAGCTTTCTTTTCTTCCAACCAGACCCGCTCCTGGTTCTTCAGGAGGAGCGGGTGCCAGGATTTCTTCATGTTCAAGTCTCCGCCACCCATCTTGGCTATATTCTACGTGGATGGTGAAAATCAAAGTGTTGTTGTGATGGTCAAGGACAGGCCTTGCGATGCAGAGTATTACGTGATGAGTTGTCCGTATTTCGGACTCCGATGCCTCAGCTGTGGACCTGTGGACCTTCACCGCACTGTAGAATGGCATACTCTATCATACTGAGTAGTTAATAATTGGTGTGCTGGACACCGTTAAGGGCCATCTCCTCGACTTACGAATGACGCTGGACATGAACGCTTGAACTGCATATTTTGTCAGACAACCACTAGGAGTGTTTGCGCCTGTTTGGCTCGACCTGGGTTCCAAGCTCAAGGCAGTTCCGGCGTGCCGTGCTCAGTATGACACAAACCATAGCAAGACCATAGCAGCCAGCACTTCGTACTCGGCCATGCCTGAGACAATCGATACCTACGATGATGCAGCGGGAACGCTGCCTTCGGACCCGACGTTCGTGCCCATTGTGCGGGATCCCGAACCCCATTGACGTATGCCCTACGACTACAGACCTCCGCGTTCGATATACGCACTCACCCGCAAAGAAATAACGCGTGGAATCGCCAACCGCTTTGTATATTCACGGACATACATTGTTCTCTATCTAGTAATGGCCGCACTGTCGGTCGCGACGGTCGCACTCAGTTTGTCAGACGGCTGTCCAGGACTTCCGTTCTACATTCTCGAAATTATCATCAACACTTCGATGATTCTTGAAGTTGCTGTTCGTTTCGTTGCCCTTGGAAGGGTGAGCGGATGATCAATAATTGATATCAAGAAAACTAATTTTGAGCTCAGCAATTCTGGAGATCACCCTACAATATATTAGATCTGATCCTCACACTATTTTGCGCGATCACCCTTCTAGTACTGGCATTTGCGGGCTGCGGTGCCACGAGCAAGGAGGAAGAGCTGCTCGACACCTTGCTGCTAATAGCTCGTAACGTGTTGCAGTTTGGCCGCTTAGCTGCGGTGATGAGACAGTGCGTCTAAGTTTTTTCGACGTGTTACCAAGAATTGACAGGCTGGTAGGTCTGGCCAGTCGATATTTTCGCGACCGAAGCCTATTGACATATCTACGATTCGTCGTGCGGGTTATCGTGGTCTTGACCTTGATCTTGAAGATGAAGATGAAGACGCAGACGCAGAACTCAGCCGACCGCTTGTGGGTGAGCCAGTATTGTTTGATGCACAAGAGGATGCGCAGCCGAGGGGGATGTCAGACATGCCACGTGCCGCTCAAGCGGTTCGTGAGCGCGATGAGGAGGATGTTTGGGCGGAATTAGGATGAATGGAGTGAGCTATGGAGACAGGATCGTCGTCACAACTTGTTCGGAACAATCGGCCAGTTCACATGTCTAACAGGTACGTTTACGTCGTCCTCCAGCACTTTGAGACATTTCTGTTCAACTTGGTCATTCAGCACCATCCTTTACAAGCACATTTGTCCAGTTTTCAAGTACCCGTTGATAAACTTGTTGATATAGTATGTCCAATGCTCTTCTGCACATCAAGTGAACAAGACAAACAGTTTGCTCGGTTTGATCTTCTACCTAGCCCTAGGCTGGGCAGCATTTCCACTGCATGCGCTGTCGTACTTATCTATATGCACATGGGAATGGAATGTGACCCTGTCAAGTGTTGAAACGTCGGTGACCGTACGCAACGGGATAATATTACATGTAGATTATCGACGGAGAAGCGGAAACAAACGAACGAGGGGAAGTGTCAGACTCATGTACAACCGTTGGTAACTGGCCGTCAGTCCGTCTCTTCCGTGTGGTACCCAGCGCGCCGCATCGCACCCAGATGATGCCTGGCAGCGCCTAGCTCCTTTTCCAGCTTCAAGATCTCGACCTGCTGCTCCATCTCACGCCGCTTGAACTCCAAGACGGCCATGTTCTTGTAATCTACTTCTTCCTCTTGCACTTGTTTCGCGGAGACTGCCTTGACTTGCCTGACAAGTGCTTTGCAAGCTTCAGTGACAGCCTTAGCGGCAAGCTCAAGTCGCTCTTGGGTCTTGGACATGAGGTTCGCCTTGACACGAGACGCAGCGACGAGTTGGGCTGTCGCCGCGGCGACCTCGTTGGAGGAAACGATGAGTTGCTCAAGCGAGTGTGTACCGGAGAGCACACCATCAGCGCTTTCGATGAGCAAATTCGTAGCGAACGCGACCGATTTCGCAGCAGAGATGAGACCCTCTGTCCACCTGTTGTTACGCTTGTAGAATTGCTGCACGGAACTCGACCCTTTGCCTTGTGCGACAATCTCCTGCTGAGACTCCGTTGCGGCCTTGATGAGGCGGGCGATGGCATTCGTGATTGCCATCGCTGCTGAAAGAATTGAATCGTGGACTTGGAGGTCCACGGCGCTGAACCGTGACGAGTCGCGTGGGCGAGACATGAGTTCTTGCAACCTCTGGGTGGCTGCCTCAATAGCCTGGGCTGCGTTGAGCATCTCTTGCTCGACAATGTCACCAATATCCCCGTTGGCCTTCGCGAGAGCCCCGCCTTTCGAGCCCTTCGGAACCAACGCGTCGACGATCTCTGATAGGCGGGTAAGAGCCATTCTGGCTTCGCTGTTGTTACGCATGGCAACTTCCTTTCGCTGGGCAGGCTGGAGTAAGTCGAGCTTGTACGACTGCAGGTTGAGGAAGAATCGTAATCCAACATCGCCAGTTGTCTTGGCGACGGCGACGATCTTGTCAGAAGCATCGTCATCATTGGCAAGTCGGGTGATCCCCTTGCAGTTGATCAAAACGTCTGATAGAACCTGAGCAAACTCGTTGGCGCCCTTGATCACATCAACGTAGTCGCCGCCCACGTCGCCTCCAAGATGAAGATTGAAGACAGTGGCGAAGTCTGTGGCGTTGTTGACAGCCTTTTCAATCATAGACAAGGTGTACTCTGGCGTCGAATTGATGTTGCCTGCCTGCGAAAGCGACTCGAGCTCGTAAATTGCATCGTCAACCTTTTGCACGCATGCTTGCAAAATCGAGTCTGCAAAGTGGTAAGATAAACACTGTATATCGGTCGGTGTATCGTGGACGCACCGATAATTTGGTTCAGCTTCTTACGGTTGTCCAAGATAAGGGTGTCGATCTGAGCGTTGGTCGCCTCCTCGGAAATACCTTGGTCCTGGGGAAGATGTCAAATGGCATAATGCGGGGTGTACAACATTACGTTACCTGCTGTGCCTCCGACAACTGCTGAATAGTGCTGTCCATACCCTCTTGAAGAATCATGATATCTTGATCCTTCTCCTCACGCAAGCGTTCCAAATCGCCGCTGGCATCGTTGAGTTTGACCAACAAATCATCGATTTGAAGTTGTTTCGCCTGCCAACTCATCAGTATTTCGTGGGACCATAGGAGAGGGCCTTACCCTTAGCGAGTCTTCAAGTTCATTCAGTTGACGGTTATACTTGCTGAGAACACTGGAGACTTCAGAACTCTTTGATCGTGCGGTGTCTTCTGCCCGTTCGTTAGCGAAATTGAGCTCGCGACGCAAGCGCTCAAGTTCATCCTTGTGTGATGACTTTTGTCGATCAACGTCAAAGCGAGCCCGGTCACGCTCACGAATCATGTCTGCAAGTTCCAAATTCTTCGCCTTCAAGTCCCGTTCCATGCGCTCCATACGATCGACCGCTTCTTGGGCAGAGTTTGCTTTGAGTTGCATCTGCTTGAATTTCGCAAGCATGTCCAGGTGTTCCGTTCTAAGCTGGCTGTAAAGCTTGGCCAAAGCTTCATATTTGTTCCGCCACAGTATCACCTGGTCCTGCAACTGCTTGATCAACTCGTCTTTTGAGGCCATTTGTGCGTTAATGTTTGCAGTGCTTGCACCCAGCTCCCCTTCTAATGCTTTGACACGCTACATTCAACACATCAGCTCACTGCAATGATAAGAGACAGTAAACTTACATGGTCATATTGTTCAAGCAAGAGCTGGTCCCTCTCATACTGGCCTCTCATAGCGAGCAATTCCCTTTGATACTCACTTGCCTGCTGAACCGCTTGGTTATTGTATTGCATCATCTGTTGTTGTAAGAGTTGTTCTTGTGCTAGGCGTTCCCGCTCGGCCTGTTCGTGCTGGCGCTGTTCAAATTCGCGCTGTTGTTGTGCTTCGCGCTCCAATCTCTGCCGCTCTTCAGCTTCTCGTTGAGCGCGCAAAGCAGCCTGTTGGTCTTCGTACTCCTTGAGCATCCGCGCTTGCTGGCTGACAGCTGCATCATCCGGAGATGGTGCTGGAGGGGGGGCCGGTGTCGTGGTAGACTTTGGTCGTGCCGGAAGATCCGGAGCATTGCCAGAGTCAAAAAGGTTGGGTGGTTCCTAGTATTTTCTGATGATTATGGTTGGAAATCATGACGGAAGAGTTCTGACCTGTCCAAGCTTTGGCACATTAATGAGACCAGTCAGATACTTGAGATTAGAACACTCGTAGTAGAATTTGCGTAGATTATAGTGCTGTGCGTTGAAACGTTCGCGCAGTGGCTCCAATGCCTCGTGATCATTCGTTCCTGTTGAAGGGAATCAGCGACTGCCTTGAAAAGCGACGGAAAGCTTACGTCGGTACAGGGCTCGCAGCATACTCGTTATAAACCTATAGATACCCCAACTCTCCTTGACAAGTGGTACCAAAGCAGAAATTCGACATTCATTGTTGGCTGAATGCCTGAAGTGCGCAAAAACCATCCTTTGGAAGGACTCAATTTGATCTTGCAAGCCCATAAGATCAGTAATAGTCTCATATCTATGGTTCTTTGAGCCATTGAGGAGTGCGTCAATCCATATTTCTTACCCTTCGTTGGGATCGTCGATGCCCTTGAGGGAGATATACTCCTCATACTCGAATAGGCCATTAAATTCCGGGCGGAGACGGTGAAAGCGAAGCTTGGCCAGAATAAATTGGACGTATGTTCGAATTAGAGATCCGTATCCTGGTATCAGTTAGATGATTCCGGTGCGGAACGCGGAACGGAACAAACCTCGCTGGCCATCGGTGGCAACGGTACGAGCGCAAGTCTCAAGCCATCCCGTCTGCCCGTGAGCCTCCTTAATAGTCTATATTTTCAGTAAATGAGCGGCGATGAACGTCGGTATATGATGTTTCGGGTCGGACACGCACGTTAGGGTGACCCTCCTGTAGGACTTTGTGAACGGTGATGAGCGCCTTAAATGTTTGAATTTCATCGGATAATATGGGTTGAACGCGTAGGCCACTCCAAAATGATATTGAGCTATGATAGTCCCAGGTGTACACGATGCATTCTGCGACAAAGTCAGACTGGCAGATGGGAGTCAACGTGCTGCGAACGTACTTCGGACGTGTTTCTGCTTTGGGGCGGTCTCGTCTGCGCTGGTAGCTTTCTTAATGTTGATCACTAGTTCTTGTTCGGCCTTGTCTTTATCAACTGGGCGGGTGGGATAATGTACCTCGTCACCACCATCAATGTCGAACCCAGGACGTTTTCGGTGAGCCCTGCAACAACGATGTCAGCTGGTCTACCATGCATATGCCTCTGGGGTGCTACTTGCATGTCGTCCAGATGACTTGCTGTCAGATGCTTGGGAATGGACGTCAAGAATGATATGGAGACCGAGAAGGCGCAGTACTAATGATTGTGTAACCATTTAACTCAAGCTGGCATCAAGCACTCGTGGGAACTATTGCCGAGCTCATACAACCCGAATATTGGCCTCAAGAGCCCGGTTCTTCGAGCGGAAATGTTCTCATTGTCTCGTAGCAGGCTCTCCAAAGGTGTACTACCAACGTTCAGGTCGACCCAGCGCTGCCAAAGGCTGCTACACACGGGCGGGTCCTCTGCGACATCCAATTATGCTGCAAAGAAATCGTCCTGGTCAAGCCCGACGATCTTGCTGTTGGGTTTCATTCCAATTTTCGCGTTCGCCTTGGGAACGTGGCAGTTACAACGCCTCCAGTGGAAGATCAATCTGATCGACGAACTAGAAGAAAAGCTACAACGCGACCCCATCCTGCTTCCGAAACGAATAAAGTGCGAGCGCGTCTCTTCTAGAACAGCGGGACTCTAAACTGCTGTTATTTCAAGTATCTCCGTGATACCAGAATTTACCTTTCGCCGAGTGTTGCTCCAAGGTCGTTGGGATCATGCGCATGCAATGTTACTGGGTCCCCGTGTTCGTGACGGTGTCCATGGCTACCACGTTGTCACTCCTTTGGTGAGGACCGACGGTTCTACCGTTCTGGTGAACCGTGGCTTCATCGGCAAGGATTTTGCGAACCACTATGTGCGGGACGGGGAAGGCGAAGTTCAGGTCCTAGGCATGCTCCGAACGTCGCACAAACGGAATTCATTTACTCCAGACAACCAGCCCGCAGAGGGTATGTGGTACTGGGCAGATACTGAGTCTATGGCCGAATCGGCAGGAGGAGAAGCCGCTGGTGTCCAGCCTGTTTTCATCGAACAAATATTTGGTGAGTAACCATACAACGTTTGCAGGACGATCTTGAATCCACGGTTTGCAGATGGTCATGCAGGCGATGCAGCTGCTTACCTCAGTAAAGGTATACCGGTTGGACGCTCTGCTACGGTTGATATGCGTAATGCTCATCTGTCGTACGTGATTACCTGGTATGCAAGTGTGCTACTCCCATGTGCGCGTCTGATTTCACGTCAATAGGTATTCATTGTCAGCGTTCACCGCTGCGATGCTTGGGCGTGTCATTGCAAAGCGGAGAGCACAGCCAGGACGACCCATGCCCCGGCAATAAACTGGATCGTGACCCGCGTTGTATTTAATGGCATCCATGATCATGGGTCACTGTAGTCTTGGGTTTATCTATGCTCTCGCTATCCTTCCATCTTGTAGGTTTGTCGTTCACCAACACACTGAGCGAATTGGCGAATTCCTGTGAACCACAGTCCTGACGTAAATGAAAATGATCCATGTCGTTCATACGAATAGTAAGTGGCAGGTTACTCCCATTGTTCTGCCTTATGCGGTCTGCTTTGACAATGGTCGTTCTTTTAAACTCCTTTCGAGACCACGGAGACACGCCACCCCGAAGAATAATGAGCTTATAAAAGGGGTGCTGGTATGTTAGACGGCGCATTATTCAACTCCACCATGCATACTCGTAAGTCTTACCTTCCGGGCTCACGTCACGTCCATTATTCTGAGCTAAGTGCTGTTCCACTTTATACACCAATAGCCCTTGCACACCAAAGGGATAATCAGGTTGACAATCGAAACGGGGTTGAGCCAAGGCTACGACATCGCCTCAATTCTCAGGACTATACGATGTTGTGTGGCATTGAAAGGCGGACCCCCACAGCGACGGCGGAGGGACCAGGCGTCGGTAAGCACTCTTTGTGGCTATGGTAAATGAACAGGTGGTACTGACATTGGACGTCTCAGACAGAACTTATTGGAAAGACGTCGGGCGGGTACTGTACCATCAACCTGAGCGTACCACGCCCCGACAGGAACAAGGACGTCGCACATCGTTCGACCGCCGTCAGCATTGGACTCAGGCGTCCATTTCCAGTCTACCACGTACTCCGGCTGCGCGGGGCCCTTCAAACAGTGTTAACCAATCTTACATACAGACGAGGACGACAGCTCAGACTGTCCTCTCGCAAGATCGACCGGGTCTGAACGTCCTTCCAGACGAATGTAAGTTGTCGCGCTGAAAAATAGGATGGACAAGTGCTCATCCGGGGGTTCGTTAGGTCACCAGCTGCCGCAAGCAGAGAGGCACTGGTTGCGGGCACTTCTGCCCCAGCCGATTCCGCTGGTTACCAAGGAGAAGCCGTCGAAGGCCACGTTTCTCGAGCGGCTGAACCCTTTCCGTAGTATCAGGAGCCTGTCGACGCCTTCGACGGTACCTAAGCACACGACAATCGTTGTTATCCCGAGTGAGAATAGCGCACATCCCCGTTGCAGATCTATTGCACGACAAGCGTAGAGAATGACGTCCCCACGGTCTAATGTCGTAGTCACAATTTAGCACTTTGAGCCGTGAGAAAGCCGTCAATAATTGATTATTGGACTCGCACCGTGACCCCGACTCGCCTTTCTTGTCCTTCTCCTCGACCCAGGCCGGATGGCAGACTTGTCGGTTGTGTCTGAACTCAACCAGACTGCCCAACCAGCATCCCTTCAAACCCAGCCTGTTCGTATACATTTTCCAGACCGTTTCCTCACTACCCGTACACATGGTGATTCCTCGAGGTCGTCCTCCATCAGCTTTACTTCACCTGCACAACCCATGCTGCAGTCAAGGTCAGACAGCAGGCCTGCCGTGGATCTGACCGAAAGCAGGCGGCGCGTCCGCTCGTTGGGACCCGATCCCATGGTGTCTGGCAGCACACTGTCCAAGAACGCTTCTCCACGGCATTATGGATCTCGCAGGAAGAAGAACCCTACCCACAGCCAGGGCTCCGCCCTCTCGCCGCTGAAAGTTGATTCGTTTATGTCTGACTTTGAACCGAGCGCCTTCTCGGACGAATACGATCTTTGTGAGTTCCCCGTCACATCCTCTCCACAGCCTCTAAACTCGTGGGCGATATTACGACAGCTCACGAGGGCAAGTAAACACAGTTTGGTACAAACGTCCTCTGAACGGCTTTGACTCATCCAGATCCAAAGATATTGCAAGACGTCCAGCGTGCCCTACACCTTCAGTCACGGAGGCGTGAACGCATGTCCCAACAACTACGTCCTACATCTGATGAAGTACCATCCTCGACCGACACACCCATGAACATGAGCACACCATACGCATCTACGTCCACAGCTCCACCTACCTCACATTCATCTCCTCAATATTTGCAAGGGGGCAGCTTACCATCCGAGGTGGATTTCAGCCCATCAACTCGATCCGTACCCCTTCATCCCGTCCCGCTCTCCTCCAACGGTGGCGCAACCTTGGACTGGACAGGCTCCCAGTCCGAAGACGAAAAACTAGATAGGCGCTGGTCGATTTCGAGAGGCAAACGGATGGCCAAAGAAAGAATGCTGTCATCTAGCAGGGCGATTGTCGAGAAACAAGAGGCATTGTTCATAGGTCTGTCGATGAATATTCGAGACCGACGTACTCTAATGTTTTACGGTTCTAGACAGGATTTCGAGGATCAGAGCCGAGGCATCGGCACCAACGGTTCGCAAGGCAGCCATTGTTGGCGAACAGCTAGGGCGACGATACAATATCCTATATGCCTCTTTAGCGAGTGGAGACCCTGTAAGCCTTGCGCAAGTAGCTCGCTGGCATGCTGGTTTGGGAACGGAGACACACGCATGGCTCGACAGTGCTGAGCCCCTGACATGGTTGAAACACCTACTTGACCGACGTGGAAGACGGCGATCACAATGGCACGTGTCCGCTCTCATCGTAGAAGAATACATCAAGTTTAAGAAAAGTATTACTTCGTCCACGCCTGTACCACAGTCACCGGCGGCGTCGTTTTCACTTGAAACTCCCTCATCCCAGTACCGTCTCAAATCCGCAGCAAGACGAATCTCTGGTCCCCTATCGGATTCTTCACCGCGCATTTCCCTCAGTCGAGTTCGTTCATCGGATGGTCATATATCCTTTGGTCCCATCGTTGCAAACTCCCATGACTCTTTGGGCAATCCACAAACCCGCAGCGAAGGGAAAGCTCGAGGATGGCGACGTTCTGTTCCCGCTTTCTTCGACTCGGGTAGCGCCACTGGTACTCCATCGCCATATCATCATCGCAATTCTTCTGGCGGATTGTCACCGACAAGTAGTCGTCTCAACTTTCCTGAGATTATCCACCGTTTTCGTCGGCACCCTGCAGACAGTGAGGAGGGTTCTACATCACCATTTGGTTCGCAGTCTGAAGACCAGAACGATTCCGCGCCAAGTAGACCTCGCAAAAAGACCAAGCGGAAGGATCCACCCCAGCTAGGCGAGTTACAATCGCCGCAGGAAGTAGCTGCTGAGATCAATATCTCAAACGATATGCCTGACGAGCGTGTTGTTGCTCCGCTCCCAGTTGATTCTACATCTGCTCCGGCCTTCCCAAATCATCCTGACCAAGAGATCGACGAGCTTCCGGAATTGAACCATCCAGACACCACCCTTTCTCAACCTACAGCCCTCCACCGCAAGCGCTCGTACCGTAGCACTTCCTTGCCTGTCACGCCAGGTGTTGATCCAATGTTTCCGGAATCCAAGCGAGAGCTTGATGAGGAAGATCAACTTGAAAGGGAATATGAGCTAAAATTGAGGTGCGCTTATGTATTTTTTGACAATTATTGTCTCACACTACCCAAGTACGCTGGAAGAATTGAGGAATCACAACCACAGGCTCCGTCATCGAATGCAGCGGGTTGCAATTGATATTCGGGAGTATGAGCTCATTTGTTCCAGCGTGATGCCAACACTAGGTATTGCGTATCGTAGTCTCCCGATGGAGTTACTCGAGGCCTTCAACCACGATCCCTCAGCTGTGACCAGCGGAACCCGTAAACGACATGGATGGAGAGTAGTCGAGGACATACATGCACGGGTGCTTCGACAACGCGAGATTGTCACAAGTTTCCTCTGTGGAGTGAAGACTGATGCCGACGCGGTTTCTATACCAGAAAACGTGTTGGATAGGCCGATTTCCACCCTCACGGAGAAGCTACAAGCCCTTGAAAATGAGCAAGTACCCCTACAAAAGCAAGCTGACGAAGTGTCACGGATGCTGACAGAAGTCAGGGCGTCCCATTTGACTGTTAAAGAAGAATACAACGACGCTCTATCTTATACGTCGATTGTTTATCCGGAGGTCTATCTTTATTTTTCCCTCACATTCGTCACATTTACCTGGTGAAATTTCAGCTTTCGCATATCGTTGCATTAGAAGAAAGCTACAAAGATCAGTATCAACAAGTCTGGGAACTTGGCATGGATGCTTTGACTTTCATCCTTGATACGATCGCCCCATTCTGGAGAAGCTATGGCAAAATCATAGGGGAAGATATGCAGGATTTTGTAATCATTCCCTGGTACCGAAATGAGTTCACCGGAGAATCCAAACGCTACGCGGTGCAATCGGTTCCCCGTCGCTCTCTTCGTCATTGGGTTGCGCTTTTCTGCCTCGGTGCCCTCACTTTCTTCGTCACGTTCTTGCAGGCGCGGGCTGCGATCACATCAGCATGGCATTATCGACTGCTATGTATCGACAACCAAGGATTCCGCTGGGCAATTATGCCTTTTTTCTGGGTGGTGATACTCATTCAGTGGCTTGCTCTTATGTTCGAGGTTTGCGTTGTCTTGCTGCACATTGCTGTCGTCGCATGGTGGTTGGGATGGTTTATCGGAATATGTACATGAATATTGATCAGGCCACCGTTTCGTAGTCACTCGGTACCATCTACACGTATACTATTATTATCTATATCCTACAAATTGTTCACTCTGCTGAGCTCTCCTTTTCAAGATTTGTCAAGTTGAGTCAAGGATTGGGATGGGGGTTGTCAGATTCTGGAAAAGGCTCCACACTATCTTGCGTGGACAACTTGCTGGAGACGGTCACCTCGCTAACTTGGGAGGTTTCCCCAATTCGTCCACCTTCCACGCACGGTCGACAATATCCTGGGATATGCAATCAGATTGACAGCTAAGTATGACAGGGTCCTCCGCTCACTCCCTCCCATGATCAGTGGTACGTTTGCTTGACTACATGCAAAACAGGCAATCTTTGGGGGAGGAACCTGACTTTTGGGCTGTGCTTGCCGCTTGCGCTTCGTTGTTGGGGAACCTGGAGGGTCTTGTGCAGATTTACGTGGCGCAGACCTCCGTTTTGGTCTTCCACTTTCTGTTGAAGGCTTGATGGGTCTCATAGTATATGATGGCAGGGCGGCCTGCGACAATTATGTCAATATCCTTCGGAGTATCATATTTGCATGCATACGTTCTGGATTTGGGTGAGTTGCGAGCCTTCGGGCAGTCGGTACGCCAAAAATTTCTGTTGAGGCGGTTCCTGTGACAGTGGAAGTGTAAGAAAAATGAGTGTAATAAAAAGGAAAGAGTATTCGCTACAATTTCCATAAGAATTTTGCGATTTTCTTCCATTTTTTCCCTGGATCCTACCCAGCGCGAAAAGGTGTCCCAGATGTATGAACTTGCCATCTTGAAATGGAATTCAACAACCTGCTTGGGGGGTGATTCCGCTGGGGTACTCGTTTCAGATCCAGAGAGATCTTGTGGTGGCGTCATGCTAGGGAATGGAACGATGGTGGAAACCGTGAGGTCACCGATCGAACCAGGATCTCCGGGTGCAGAGACAAACTCGCATATGGCGGGTCCGCGAGGAAATACCCAGCGATCTGAGGGGACTTCTCGGAACTCTATTACAATATCAAAGTCCTTGATAGCTGCTTGGTATTGGTATTGCTGTGGCGCTGCGGGTGCTGTCGGCAAGGGGGTACTCAACGAGTCGGTTCCCGGTGCGCTTGGTCGTGAGGTAGTAGCAGGGACACTAGCTACTGGAGGACTTGCTAGCGATTGAATGAGTAATCCAAGTGTCTTCAGCTGATCCGGCGTTGCTCGCCCGGAAGCGGCTAGTTGTAACAGATTTGCAAGGGTTGGATTTGACGTCGCTGCAGCATTAACCTCAGAGATCAAGCCGGGGGGTACGGTTAAGGTAGAGGATAAAGATGACAATAGTGCACTAGATTCCCCGGCAGATGCGGATGAGGGAGATGACAGGGTCTGTGGTTGGTGAACTGCTTGCGACGATGGATTTCCTGGCGTTGACTGATACACAAAGGTTGTTGGTTGGGGAACCGCCACGGGAAACGGACGATAGTGTACTTCAAACACCGTTGTATCCATAAAGCAGTGGGGGCCGATTTGAAGTGTGCATCTGCCGCGGTTATAGATCGTGTGTGGGGGTGGCACGACGTCAGGTTGTTTCCCTCCTCTTCCGCGGCTTGAGAACTTTGGAAACATTGCACGAAGCCATTTATCCCTCGCTGCGATGATGATGGTGAGCGAAGGTCATGCTCTAGCGACTGGTTGATCTAACATTGTTTCAGTGATTGCAAAATTACAAAGCTGGGCAAGGTCAGGCGGGTCACACATGGATCTATAAATGAGTGCTTGCCTTTCCGCAGGGGATTTAAGATCTGAGTGTTCACTGTCGCTCCCATCGACCTCCCAGCCCGGAGCGTCGCCAACGGGCAGTTTCAGTGCTTGACTGCGATTCATAAGGTGTTTTGTTTGACCCTGTTGTGCAACACTCTCTCGATAGCGTACACTTGAAATCTCCTGAGCTCAGAACATCCATCACTTGCAAAACATGAGCACGCGTGTTCGTGAGTTTTTCTGGTTTGTGCTTCTGTACAATCACGTTGTACAACATAATACATAGAAAAAGGCGGCACCGTATTCCGTCCAGTTACCAAGGCACGGCCCCGCGCCGCCGGGAGCACTTCAAGACACCCTTCGGTATCGCAGGACAATCGTGCCTCGCATCCCCCGCCCGAGGCACATAAGACCCCGCATTCAATCCCTCCCAAGGATCATCCAGTCGTCATTATCTCCCCGCCATCCACGGCGTTTTCGCTGGAGGGCAGTATTGACTATGCAGCTCCTGCCGCCATTGCAAATACTTCCAAGCAGGGCATTCCAATTATTATATCCTCTTCCCGAGCTACTCCTTTGGCACAAGCAGCCGAATCTCGACATCCGCCCATTGTCGGGGAAATTGCTGCATCTGCGGGACCTTCCCGTGCCGATGTTCCGATCGTTGAACAAACTCCTCGCCATCAGAGTAAAAGGAGGTCGCAGTCTGAGTCCTTAGCTACCACTTCTCCAAAAAAGTCCAGAAAGGTGCGGCGACCCACGACTCCAGCGTTTGATACAGATGCACATCCTGGTGAGGATCTGGACCCGACGTCCGTCACTATGGCTGCCTTATGCGAAGATACGGGCCAGGGCCGCATAAGCAGCAAAGCAGCCCAAATTCTCGGCAACCATCTTGCCTGGAAGAAGTCTAATAAAGAGAAAAGGGGGAGGATGCGGATGTTGATGGAGGCAAAAAAGTATGGGAGAAATGAGGACGGCGATACCGCACAAGTGAGACATCCAGAAGCTGGATCAGATCAGACCACAGCTGCCGATGCAACGTATGTGCTGCCATCTATGCAGCCAGTCTCTGGAAATCTCTCCGCCGTTGAGGATACCTCCGGGCAAGGCTTCGACTATTCCCAAAACGTCTCCACTAGTCGATACAATGTTCAAGTACGAATCGGTCCCAACGGAGAGACTATCGTCGATGAAGAGTCTTTGTTTGTTGATCGTCATGCTGAAGAAGATACCACGGAGTACACCCATGTTGAGGAGTCCGACGTCACAAAGTTTGTCAATTCCGCTACATATTCAAAGCGCTTCCGCGGATCGCGCTGGAGTGCAGAGGAAACCGAATTATTCTATGATGTAAGCTGGTCATGTGTGGCTACCTGTGCTGAAATTGACACTTTCCAGGCTCTGTCACAGTTCGGCGAGAATTATGAACTCATTTCATACGTACTGCCCGGTCGGGATCGTAAAGCGTGTAAAAACAAATTCAAATCCGAAGACAAAAAAAATCCTCAACGAATCAATTATTGTTTGAATAATCGCAAGCCATACGGTTCGTACCCCCCTTTTGAAGGTCACTGTCTCTTTACTTATGCCCAAACTCAGACATGCAAACCCTATCCCGTATGACCGGGAAGGACTTCAGTGGCCCTACTCCCGAGATACGAGCCCCAGCAGCTTTGTCATTGGCAGAGGCACCAAACAATTCGAAAACCGACCAACCTCCGGCTCCAGGACGGCCCGTGGGTTCATCGTCGGCTGCTACTGAGCATGAAGAGGTGGTCGGGGACATTTCTAGTTTTGATTCGGAGTGAACAATATCAATTATTGCCTAGAAAGATAACTTTTATTCTGATGATTGTCGTAGATGCCCACTTTTAAGCCGGGATAGCTCAGCTGGGAGAGCAACAGACTGAAGACATGGTCGTTTTCTGGAGGTCCCGTGTTCAATCCACGGTCCTGGCATTTGATTTTTTCGTGTCTGGGCGTACACTCAAGATGACGTTCTGGATGACTCAATTGTGCTCGGTGCTCATCGATCATCATACGTGCTGTTTGCGTGGTTTTCCCAACATACTTTGTCGTTTCGAGGATGGAATCGTCCCAGATGGAGCTCCCCACGGGTATGTCCGGCTCTCCACGAGCTGGAAATTTGCCTGATTATTAGGGGCTAGCTTCCTAGGTAAGTGGATCGGGATCACTTCGTGGACTTCGTGAAGTTCAGTGGAAGCAGTCGATAATGGTCTGACACCTCACGTGACAAACGCGTCCGGCCTATTTCAATGCGGTACTGTGCTATCCCATACTTC
>JBBPRX010000256.1:0-18915 GCA_038093195.1 Boletus fagicola
CTAGGCTGTTAATGGCATTGGTGAGTAGGGCGAGGGTGTCTCACGGGATTTGCTCATTATTGGAATCATCATCCGGCTGGTCTTTGTCGTCTCCGGAGAAGTCAGGGTTATCATCCAGCAGGTCATCTCCGGTGAAGCCTGGGTCATCACCGTCATTCGGGGTTCGGAAGTCATTACCTCTGTGGGTAGAGGTGTGACTGTTCAGAGGGGTTGTATTCCCATCTTCATCTACTTCGACGATGCATGCTCCCAGAGTAGGGGGCTCAACAGGAGGACATGCTTGTGAAGTGGAACTGGGAGTGTGGTGAGTGGAGAAGCTTTGGAATTGGTCCATGAGTTTTGGACCTTGTCAACCGCTTCCAAAGAAGCTCAAGGGATTATAGCATGGGAATGGGGGGCAAGTTGTGCTGTTGGCACGAGTCTGGGATCTGGTGGTACGTGTAGCCATATGGTGTTAGAGACTATTTGCAAGTATGAGTCTGAATATACTGTTAAGTCCATGCACTCCAGTGTAACTCTGGGTTCTTGGAGCTACAGAGGGGGCGGGACTTGGCTTCACCGTGTGTGGTGCGCCCTTGCCAATAGTCTAATGGTCCCAATTTGCGAGGGAGTTCAGAGCAGTATAGACTTAAGTACTTTCAAAGTACTAAGTCGAGTGGAGGTAACAGAGGAGAGTCGTCGAGACTCAAGGTCAGAGGTCAGGAGTGAGAACTACTGTAAGTCAATATTCAGACTAAGGAGAAAGTACAGGAGTTACAGGAGTTTATATACTACAGAGAGTCATAGGATTACTAACGGAATGGAGTTGGATTGGTAAAGATCTGGAGGTGAGGGATAACCAGAGCTGTGCTCCTAAGCGAGCACAGGATTGGAGAGTAACTAAGAGCAGAACTATACTAAAAGGAGGTGATAGGAAGTATTTACAAGAGAGAGTGAAAATGGAAGGTACAGTAGTAAAGATAAATGTCTGGAAGTCTGGAGTTGCATCTTTTCAGAGATCACACTGGAGTTCGTATGTACAGAGACAGAAATGGTGCAAAGCACTGGAGTTGGACTTAGCGTTGTATGGGATATGACAATGGCTCAGAAAATTATATGCTGAACTTGGATTCAGACAGTCACAACCAATCACTATATACAGTACATTGATAGAAAAGGTGCAAGGGCACTCGCTTACTGTACAACCCTCAATTCTGTTACGATTGGGTACACTTTTTCCTGAAAGCAACCCCCTTCACTTCCTTCCCGCATACCCCGAGTCATGACTCCCAACAGAGACCCTTCACCCCTGACGCTACTCTGGAAGACCTGCCCTTCAATCCCCTATGGTTCCCTCCCAGATGACTACCCCCAGTAGTCTTCCTTCAGACCCTCCCTGGATCCCTCCCCTTGATCCCTGACATGGACTCCCCCTTGATGACTACTTCCAATAGTCACTCTCCTGGACTCCCTCCTTGAATCCCCTCCCAATGGCTATTCTCCATAGCTCTCACTCCAACCTCACCTGAGCACTGTCCCCCCACAGCATCATTGATCCTATCCTTCCTGAGTCATCACCTAGATAATCCTATCCTTCCTGATCCTGGTTCACCCGAGAGCTGGTCCTCACAGCTTTCCTTCCAGTTTCACCCTTCTTTCACATGTTGCCCTTGACGTGCAGCCTCGTGCTCCTATGTGATGCGACACATCTTTCCCTGCCTCATCTCTTGATGTGTAACCTCATGATCTCTCATGACGTGACACATCTTTCCTTTCAGGGAATTCTCCCCTGCCCTCAAGACTCTTACTATATCCGGGCAACCTGCCCTTAATCGCCTCACAGTAGTATATAAGTTAGAGCTCCACCTATAATGTCTCTCTAACTTGAACCTACTCATTCCTGCGTACTCTTGACTACACAAGCCCTTGCTAGTCTGAGACTCTACCTTGGATAGTAAGTTAGCCTTCAGCCTTTGAGGCTCAAGCTCCCTGCGATCTCCTCCTGCTTGTACCTTTCCAGCGCTCATCGCTCTCATTGCCTTCACCTACCTTCCTCCTCTCTGGGCCATCCCCAGACATCACTATTGACCCCTCACTAGGATTAACCTTGTCCCTAGCTCAACCCCTTTGGCACCCAGTTGCCCTCACCTAGGATAGGCCACCTTGGTCTTGGTCCAGCACCCTCACTAGGTTGATCTCGACACCTTTAGGCTTCCCAGCCTATAGCATTCGCATAAAGTCAGCACCTCTTACCTTGCCTACCATCTGGTCAACCATCAACCACCTCCACCTTTGTTGACACCCCTTGGGCCCATTGAACCCAAGGAAGGACCTCCTGGTCACCCCTCAGCAGTTGTAGCTCAACCAAAGCTACTCCCACTGTCCACCCCTGAGGACATTCTGTCTTCCTGTTGCCTTCACAGATTCCAACTAGCCTTTATGAGTCAGGCTATCACCTGGTTTGTGACTAACAGTCAAGTCTACACACTCGAGTCACTTGTCTAGACTCTGCCACCAGCAGTAGTCTTAACAAATTCCATGTGAGAATGAAACATTTCATGACGCGCCACCACTACACATGTCAACAAATCGAAAAAGGAAAGATTACAGTAGGAGGATGCCATGACCAAGAACAAACAGCCAATATTCTCACCAAACCTCTCACTGTTACAATCACGATTTTACCCCTATCTTTTTACCTTATCTTATCTAAAGTCACGTGACTTCTCTTTCAGATTTCACCTCCATATCACGTGACATTACATAATAAGTCTAGAACCTAAACACATGTTTAACTCATGTTTTTAATCTCCATGACCTAGAATGTTCTAGTGTCACTTATTTAATTACCGTACCTTCTAGAACGTTCCTTATCATACATGAGTCATGACATCATAGATATGCACGGACCAGTATCATAATATGTACAAACACCTGTAACAGTATAAGCAGTCGAATGTCAACGCCCCAAGAACTTCAGTCAAGTTCTTGTTGGGATTCCCTCAACTAATCTTCTCTCTATAAGCATTTTCTGGTGTGAGGTGACCCAAGTCTTTCTTAGATTTGAGGTTGTCAACACTCACAAAGGAAAAGCACAAGCAACACACCTCAGAGATGGGTGTAATCTCAGCTTGAGGGGGAGTGTTGAAGTGAATAAGCAAGCTGAGTTACCAACATTGATGAATCAGAGAATCGGACGATAGAATCTGAGTATATAAAAGATCAAGACATTTGTATTAGATAAAATTGTACCTTTCTCACAGATGGTCACAGTCGCTCGCCTGACCTCTGCAAGACATCAACAATACTATGTATATTCTTCAGCAAATTACTCTTTTTGGCACAGTGCTCACACCACAAGCTTTTATAGCACACACAGGATATAGAGATACTAGTACAGAGTCCACAGCTACATATACAGAGCTTATATGTATTACTACACTTTTTAGTTTGCTAGTTTGCTTTTCCTACACTTTTTATTATATTCTTTGATTTGCTTTTCCTATACTTTTTATTACACTTTGTAGTTCGCTTTTCCTACACTTTTTGCTATACTTTGTAGTTCGCTTTTCCTATACTTTTTACTACACTTTGTAGTTCGCTTTTCCAACACTTGTTGCTATACTCTTTAGTTCGCTTTTCCTATATTTTTTACTATACTCTTTAATTCACTTTTCCTATACTTTTTACTACACTGTGTAGTTTGTGATATGAAGTGGTCACAAAGACTAACACTGGCTGAACTTGTCATTGCAGACACACCAATCTGAGATGAAAGAGATAGAGGAGGACCAATGAAGTGAGAGATGAGGAGGGAATCCCACTTTAATTGTACGAAACAACAAGTAGTGAGGTGAAGGGCTAGAGTCACACCTTAATTGCACTAAGCAACAAGTGGATTAGACTGGGGATACCAGTCATCAAGTGTCTACCTTATATACTGTACAAGAGTGCACATGGACCATGCTTCTCGTAAGAGAAGTTGGTAATAAAGATGACTAATGTGAGAAAGGAAGAATGATGATGGGAAAATAAGAAGCAACACATGAGAGAAGAGCGGAAATTAATGTCATGTGTTGATGATATCATGGATCTGAGATCTAGTCATGTGTGTGTTCCCATGGTCACGTGCATGCATTGATGAAATGAAGAGAAGATAATGTATAAGTGTATATGTATTAAAAAGTTTGAAAATGTTACAGTATATATCATAACAGTTCACTTTTCCTACACTGTTTACTACACTTTGTAGTTCGCTTTTCTTACACTTTTACTATACTCTTTAGTTCGCTTTTCCTACACTTTTCATTATACTCATTGATTTGCTTTTCCTACTCTTTTTCCTACACTTTGTAGTTCGCTTTTCCTATACTTTTATTACACTCATTGATTTGTTTTTCCTACACTTTTTGCTACACTTTTCACTACAGCTTTCACTACACTTTACTAATAGTAATGCTCATTCTATTCAACCTACTCACTTGTAGTCCTAATCCAACCTCAATTCCAATCTAATCCTAATCCTAAAATGTACTCAAAGTGTAGCAAAAGTGTAGCAAAGGTGCTTACAAAGTGTAGCAAAAATGCATACAAAAGTGTACCAAAAGTGTAGCAAAGATGCTTACAAAGTGTAGCAAAAATGTGTACAAAAGTGTACCAAAAGTGTAGCAAAAATGCGTACAAAAGTGTACCAAAAGTGTAGTAAAAAAAGTGTACACTTGTTTTTGGGTCCAGCCCATACATAAGGCCCAGCCATTTGTTTCGTCATGTTTGCCACGGGGCATGAGAGGCATGAGTTTTGGTGTCTACTAAATCATGTTTTTGCCATTTTTGGACTTTGCCAGAATTTTCAGGTGGTGACTGTTATGATATACAATATTTTCAAACTTTTTAATACATACTCTGTATACCATTTACTCTTCAATTCTTCAATGCATGCACTTGACCATGGGAACACGCATGTGATTAGATCTCAGATCCATGACATCATCAACATGTGACTTTAATTTCTCCTCTTCTCTCACGCATTGCTTCTTACTTTCCCATCATCAATCTTCTATTCTCACATTAGTCATCTTTACTACCAACTTCTCCCATGAGAAGCTTGGTCCGTGCGCATCCATGTACAGTATATAGGTTAGACACTTGATGACTGGCATCTCCAGTCTAATCCATTTGTTCCTTCTGGAATTAAGGTGTGACTATCTTCCTCTCTATTCTCATCACTTGGGTCCTCTTATAGTTTTTGTTACCTTCAGACTAGTGCATCTGCAAAAGAGTCCTGCCAGTGTTGTTTCTGGACTTAGTTCCACAACAGTGACAGTGTAGACAAAATCTAGTGGCACTACCACAAATGCTAATATTGCGCATTTTTGGCTAATAGCACTACACTTTTACTACACTTTCATTAGCAAAAACCAACAATGGCAAAAATGTGATTTAGTGGAGAGTGAATATAATAAATACATTAGTAATTTAGTGGACACTAAATCGCATTTTTGCCATTTTTGGTTTTTGCTAATGAAAATGTAGTAAAAGTGTAGTGCTATTAGCCAAAAATGCGCAATATTAGCATTTGTGGTAGTGTCACTAGGTTTTGTCTACATTGTCACCACCTGAAAATTCTGGCAGAGTCCAAAAATGGCAAAAACGCGATTTAGTGGACACCAAAACTCATGCCTCTCGTGCCCCATGGCAAACATGACGAAACAAATGGCCAGGCCTTATGTATGGGCTGGACCCAAAAAACAAGTGTACACTTTTTTACTACACTTTTGGTACACTTTTGTACGCATTTTTGCTACACTTTGTAAGCATCTTTGCTACACTTTTGGTACACTTGTTACTACACTTTGGCTACACCTTTGGCACACTTTTTACTACACTTTTACTACACCTTTGCTACACCTTTGATACACTTTAGGATTACTGTAGGATTAGATTGGAATTGAGGTTGGATTAGGACTACAAGTGAGTAAGTTGAATAGAATGAGCATTACTATTAGTTGTCATACTGTATACCATACTTCTCAGTCCAACTCTGGCCTCTGGGCACCCCTTCCAACCCACTTCACTTGTCCTCCAGCGTGTTCTCACCCAGGACTTGACTCCTGACATCGAGACTTCAACCTCCATACATAGTTACTATATTAGTACTAGTCCTGCTCTGTAGATACTTCCGTGTCTGTGTTCGCTTAGTAGCACAGCTCCAGCTTTCTTCCTCCCGGACATTACTCAGATATTAACTCATCTCCATAACAATTCCTGTGTACCTCTGACCTATTTAAACTCATAGATACTCTGTACTCCATCTCAGCTTGAATATCAACTTTGATATCTGATTTCTCCCTTCCGAGTCTATCTCCAGTCATCTCCGCACTCCTTCGAAATACCGAGACAACCAATACTCAGCAAGGGCACACCACATACAGTGAAGCCAACATCTCAATACCTCCGAAACTCCGGAACATCAGAGTTACCTCCAGGAGTTTGGAATGGTCTTAACATTAGGCACCTTTACCTCAACATTCTGAAAATTCTTGTACATTGAACCACAGCCTGAGTCACTGCACACTAGGCGAGAACCAAGACGTTCTTGGTTATTCTCCAGTCAAGAGTAATCACCTTTGGCTATTCCATCTGGAACAAGCCAGACATCTATTTTGATCAGATACTCCTCCTATCAGAGATCCAGTTCCACCTTATCCCTACACCAATCCTCGTTGTTAAGTTCTTTGAACTTAACAAGTTACATGGGAGTGTAACTCCTAGTGAAGTATCACCAAGTGACGTCCAGTCACTGCGACTATCAGAATAGTCCCTCTATGAGTAGATCATAGGCAAGGCCCAAGGGTGTCTCGACTAGCCTGAATGCTAGAAGGTGGCAGCGATGAGGGGATCTAGGCTGTCCTAGATACAGTAAAAGGAGGGAGAGGGGTGAGCAAAGTGAGACTTGCTAGAGGAGATAGCAAGGAACTGCTAGAAGTGTACACTGGATTGTGTAGGTTCAGGTTAAAGAGACAATACAGGCGGAGCCTTAATATATGTATATACTGGTAAAGAGGTTTAGGGCAAGCCTGGCTAAATAAGGAAACTAAGGTGAGGGTAGGCATAGACGTGTAAGGATGCGTTGCGACACGAGACACGGAACACATATGAGGTAAGGATCATGAGATCATGTATGAGAGAACACGATTGAGGAGGCAGTGTCCAAGGGAAGAACCAGAACAGAGGAAGTAGAAAGGCGGTGGAATAGCCACTGGGATAGAGAGGGTTAATAAGACTATGTAGGACCAGCCTTGGGAGGGAAGAGGGGAGCAGTGTCTTTGAAGAGGTTGTTCCAGATAGAGTCTGATATGGCAAATTCTTCTAGTCCTGAGAGGATGTTGTCCTTGAGGGTCCAACTGGGGTGGTTGTTGGCATTGGTCTCCTGAGTAGTCAGAGGAGAGGAAAAACTGGGGGTGGTTTCACCAATTGTAACACTTGTCATCAAGCTCATACCAATACAACTCTGACTCCTCCATCCATTCCTCCTACTGCTGCTGCTTCAGTAATCACCGACCACCCATTACCATATACATATGTTGATGATCAGGATGTCATCTGACTCTCCTCAGCCCTAGAACAATCTGTCCCAGCTGCACCTACCATTACAACAATGCCTACCTCATCTGGCTTGCAACCTCAGGTTCTAGCCACATCGTTCTTCCTTCCATCCCTGTGCCATGATGAGTTGATTCTTTATCCGGAACAACCCTCGTTGAGCAACAGGATCCTCTACATTGAATCAATCAGAGGAGAAGACAACCAAGGACAAGATGCAGTGTTCCACCTGACACCCAGGTTCTTCCAGTCTCAACCCCTGGGACTTCCCCAGAACCTGGAAGTGGACCTCCTAGAAACCTCTAGGATGGCCCATCACGTCCACATTAATACCTGAGTCCATGGGTTTCAACCCTGGTCTCACAGTGTCGACTCATTTTCCTATTATGGCAAATACATGTGTATCTTGCTATGGTTTATGAAGGAGCTGGCTTAGCCTTTCCCATACAGTCATATTTTGACACTCCTCACACTCCAGTCCACAACCTTGGATGGGAGATTCTTAACAGGGACCATGGTCATTTCGATTGTCTCTTTCGCCTTCATCTTCAAGCCCTTTCTACTCCAGATTACCTAGCCTTTTCCAGTGAGGCTTTATTGCTTCATGAGAACACTCCCATCGTCTTCTACCCTCCTGATTTGGAGGCAGGCACAATGGTACTGGATGAAGATGGGAACTGGGCTTTTATGCAAGATGATGGTCCCTATGATGGGAATTTATGGGATGTTCCTACTCAATGAGCATGGAACATGCTAGTGGATCAAGCTTGGCGAGCTACTTTTATGCTTCATTGCCAAGACTTCTGGGATGATCATCTGACAATTATTTCTCACTTACAGACACTCTTTCCTTGCATTCACTCCCAACGCCTCTTATGGGCATATCTTGACCAAGCTCAGATAACCAGCAACAACCCAGATCAGATTCATATTGCTATTACTGATTTCAGCGATTCCACTGACGATAGGGAACATGAACTTGAGTGAAGAAGAGCAAATGATCTATGATGCCAAGCAAGATGGCTGGCCTGCTTACGAGGCATGGATGATCAATGAGTATTGGAACTTACAGAAGAAGCTGATCACATCTTATCCACTCCCGGTATGGTTAGGAGGTCATTATGCAGAGTCCATTGGGTTTGATTCTTTCATGTCTTTGCGTTTTTCAATGCGATATGCCACTTTATCTTGGCTTGGAATAGAGTTTTCTTCTAATTACATATATCATTCATCCTTACATAACTCATAACAAGGCCAACATCTATCCAGATCTTGCTAAATGTCCAGATACCTATTTCAATGTTGATGACAAAAAGATGATAGCAAATTATCATTTCTTTGCTTCAATTCATTTCCTAGACTTTGAAGCTCATGCTTCTACTGTATACCATTACCTGACTGGTTCAGCAAACGAGAGGGTCTAGAAGAATTTTGCTATTCAAGATTCATTCCCGATGACTCATCAAGAAGCATTACTCCTACACCAGATGATATGGCTACTCTTCAGGAACCTATAGATACCTCTACATAGGATCTTGGATCTGAATCTATGGTTTTATCAGATATTGATATGGTCACATCCTCTTTATCTCCTTTAACTCCTTTTCGAGTTTCTGAAGGTTCTAACGATGATTTCCTCTTTTTGCTGTCTTTCTAGATTTTTATCTAGATCTAGATCTTGTCTGGATCCTTCAAGATCGATTCTTCCATCACTTCCAAACTCCAGTGTCTTTCTGGTCCTTGGAATTATTTCGAATGGTCCATCTCTATACAGGATGTCCTCACTGTTGCTACCTGGTGGGACATTGTATCTGGAACTTCGACTTGAGCAGCACAACCTGATGCTGATGCTTGATCGAAATGGGAACAGAATGATCGAGAAGCCCAAGGGTTGATCTCTGTCTATGTTCAAATCAACATGAAGATTCACCAAAAGCATGTTTACAATGCTGTCAATGTTGGAGGTGTAGTAGTTACCCATCCTTCTCTTGCACAGAATTTCTGGGCCAAACTTGCTACTCTTTTCTCTCCTCAAGGAGTTGCTGGCCAGTTTTGGTCATTTCAGAAAGCTATCCACTACCAGTTCAAGGAGAACCGAGACATTTCCTCGCAGATCTCTGTTCTTGCCACAGTGCTTCAAAACACCACCTCTACAGGACTTGTTCTTCCTGATTTCCTCCAAGTGATGATCATGTTGAATACATTACCTAGGTCTTACTGTATGACCATAATGTGTCCATTTTGGTTCAAACCCTAGACACTGCCAACTTTAACATTAATACAGCTATAAGCAAGATCATGACTGAAAGCCATCTTCATAATGTTACCCATTCATCTCAACACTGAGCTCACCATAACTCCCTGGCAGCTAGACTGTCAGAGAGACCTGCAGATGATTTTCCTGCAGAGACCAACCATACTTCTGCAATTCGTAAAGCACCAGGTTCAGATCATATTTGTGATCACTGTCATTAAACAGGTCACACTGTTGACAGATGTTGGAAACTTCATGGAAAGCCCAACAGACCTTCTGGACATTCTACCCAGAAGAGACCTGCTGCTGCCAACACATCTCGTGGTGGCAACCAGGCTAAACATATCAAGCCTGGTTATGATTGTAGAAAGGGTGGCTCAAATGTTAAAGGCAAGGGCAGAGCCTGAGCCAATAATGTTAAAGATGATTATGGATATGCTAATCATGTTATTGGCACAGAAGACAAAGAGCTTATGCTCATACAGTAGATGGTTACGCCCACCAAGAGGGTGGTTTTGCACATATTGAGGATTCTTTTGAAGATCCTGACATCTATTCCTCTTCTTGGTCACATGTTGATGATGACATGGACATCCTTTCTGATACAACCATTGCCCTGCATGCTTCTTCTTCCACTGCCTCTTCCTTGAAGTCCTTTCAAGTTCACTCCTCCTCTGTCAGCTCCATCTGAGCAGAGAGCTGTTTCCACACACAGAGTAAAGTTTTTACCCACAGACTCCTCTTCAGGATTCTATGAAGACCATCATCGCAATAATGACAGTACTTGGAAACACGGACTAAATTTGGAAGACATCTCTATTTGGGACAGAAAAGAAGTGTACACTGGATAAGTAGACGAAGAATGCAATTTTGATTTTGACTGGTATCCTTGCCTGATGTTACCTGCTAAGTGTTTGCGAGCAGAGGCCTTGATTGCCACTTCAGCAATTAATGCTACTTCTAATGCTTCATTCAATCAGGATCACTGGATGATTGATAGTGGATCTATGCATCATATGTATCACTCCATATCTATCTGATTTTATCTCACTTGATGAGAACAAATGAATTGCATTGGCAGCAAATGGATCTCATCTGAAGATGATCGGACCAGGAACTGTGTTCCTGAGACCTTCCACTAAAGGATCAAAACCTTTTATACTCCAAGATGTCTGGTATACCCCTTCTGCAGCACATCGACTTCTATTGGTCAACTCACTTACCTGCATGAGTAGCCCCTGCACACACAGATCTTTGTGAGATGCCTATGCAATCTTATAATCATAACAAATGGTTTATGACCTTTTTGGATGATTATTCTTGTTTTGTTTCAATTGTGCTTTTGAAGCATAAATCAGATGCTGTTGAAGCATTCAGACATTTAGTTGTTTGGGCAGAGAACCAAACTGGTTACTCTCTCCTCGCCATATGTTTGGATCATGGGGGGGAATATCTTATGTAACTTGGACATGAAGTTGTTCCTTGCATCTCGTGGGATCAAACAACAAACTTCTGTTCCTTGTACCCCTCAACAAAATGGTTGAGCAGAGCATATTAATCAAATGCTCATGGAGAAAGCTGAAGCAATGCATCTTCATGCTTGTTTACCTCTATCATTCTGGCAGGATGCAGTTGAAGCTGCTGTCCATATTTACAACCATTAGCCCATGTGTTGTCACAATTGGGCCACTTCTATTTCTGAATGGAATTGAAAGACACCAGATGTTTCATACTTTAAGGTGTTTGGTTGCAAAGCATACATATGTCTTCATTCCTAAAGAAGACAGACCAAACAAGCTTTATCCCAAAGCAGAGGAATTAACCTTTATAGGATATGAATCAGGTTCTGTTGCCAATCTGGATCCTTGATCCAAGGCATACCGGTTCTGGCATCTTGTAAAGAGATGCGTTGTCATCTCAGCCACAGCCATGTTTGATGAATTCTCCTTTCTGCATTGTCTCAGAGAGAGAAACAACCCTACCTTTATTGAAATCCCTTTTGATGAAGAAATATCTGCTGATGAAGATCTTGGCAAACACGATTTGGCTTTACCACCTCGTCACCAGGAGGACACTCCCTACATGACAATTTCATTTCTGACTTCACTTTCTGGAAATCTGCCACCCAATCAAGATTCCAACAGAGATAGAGAGCAATCTCCACATCCACCTCTTCATGATTCGTCATTTGATGATGAAGAACCTATGGTTCCTTCTCCACCACCTCCTCATCCTAGATGTAACAACTCTGATGTCGATATGTGTTCACCTACACCTCCTCCACATTATCAATCACAACCTCCTAAATCTCCATCGCCTCCACCTATTGTTACAGGTAGATGATGAAGGGGAGATAGTGATGTTGGAAGAGATGTTCCTTTATCAGGACGACGGAGATCCCCTTTATCTGAAGCATATTACAGCCCTTATCCATCTACACTGCTTGGCTTTGGACCACATCCTTTGGATGATTCTATTGAAGTTCCAGTTCCGGAAACTAGGAACAGGTTACCACGAGTTCCAGATATTCTGGAAAGACCTACTCGGGTTAGATGACCTCAGATTATCCCTGACAACACCTATGGTGATCGACCACCTGTTGATATTGAATGAGATATTTGTAGTGAAAGAGAACCTTTACTGGAGCAACAACCTCCGAGACCACTGGCACCTCAAATGTCAAGACCTACAAATGAGGATGGTTTGGATAAGCTATATTCAGCCAAATTCTTTTCTGTTCTTCTTAACACCACTATTGGTCTTGAGATACCAAAGCATTATAGGGATATTGCCAAATTCCCTGTGGAAGATCAGAAGAAATGGCAATTAGCTTGTGGAGACGAGTTTAAATCTCTTCTAGATTGCAAAGTCTGGGATCTTGCAGATCTTCCACCAGATCATGTATGTAAAAGGAAGATGGATTTTTGCCAAGAAAAACAATGGTCACTTTAAAGCATGCTTTGTAGCAAAAGGCTTTACTCAAGTCTTTGGGATAGATTTCAAAGAAACCTTTTCACCAGTTGCCAGGTTTGAAACTGTTAGACTCTTACTTGCACTAGCAGCTCTCGAAGATTGGGACATTGAGGCTCTAGACATCAAGACTGCTTTCCTCTTTGGGGAACTTGACCAAGAGATCTACATATATGGAGCAACCAGAAGGTTTCATTGTCAAAGGTCAGGAGAAAAGGGCTTGTTGCTTGAATAGAGCCATCTATGGACTCAAGCAAGCTACATTGCAATGGAACAAAGCAATGCACAAAATAGTCCTGGCTTTTGGGTTCAAGAGAACACTTTCTGATCCAGGAGTTTATGTTCATTTTCATGGTAATGATATTGTTATTATCATCATTTACATTGATAATGCTCTTTTTATGGATAGCTCAAAGGAATACACCCTCTTCAAGAAGCACAAATTTATGAAACACTGGAAACCCAGAGACCTTGGAGAAGTTAAGGAATATCTTGGAATGCATATAACCAGAGACCATTCCAAACGGACATTGATTCTTGACCAGATTTCTTATGCCAAGAAACTGATCAAACATTTTAGTATGCAGAATGCCAAACCTGCACACACACCCTTACCTTTGGGTTATGTATATCCCTTCTCCAAACACCGGTCAAACAAATCCAGATATCTGCAGTCGTTATCAATTGGTCATTGGATCATTGTTATTCATCATGCTTGGAACACGACCTGACCTTGCCTATTCTGTCATCAAGATGTCACAGTTCTTGGCTAATCCAACTGAAGAACATCTACAGAAATCCCTTTATATTGTGCGCTATTTGGCATCCACGATCAATCTCTGTATCACATACAAAGGAGCTAGTAATTCTGGTTTTCTAGTGTATAGTGACACTGACTGGGCAGGAGATTTGGAGACTCGTTGCTCCACCACAGGTTATACCATTTTCCTAGCAGATGGGATAGTCTCTTGGCTGTCTAGATGACAAAAGAAGATTGCTGTGTCATCTACAGAAGCAGAATATGTTGGTATGACTGAAGTTGCTAGACAACTAAAGTGGATTCGTTCCTTGTTCTCAGAAATGAGATACAACATTCCAATCTTTCCGCTTTATGCTGATAATCAAGGAGCCATATTTTTGGCCACCAATCCTGCTCAGGAAGGACGCACAAAGCATATTGCTATCCTTTATCATTTCATTTATGAATGCATCAAAGACAGTTTCGTCACACTCTATTATATTCCTACAGGAGATCAGCTAGTAGATTCACCAAGAACATGACATGGCAATGCTTTGAGGATAATCACAAACAGATTGCTTTATCCAGCTTCCCTGAGAAGAAGTCATAGGATGAAGTGAGTTACTGTCCTCTCCTAGTGACTTAAGGGAATAATCAAGCAAAGGGGAGTATCGAAACTATGGTATTCTTAATCTGAATTTCTATATTCCATAACCATACATAGTTATCTTATTATTCCACTATTCATATTCTTTGGGTTCTAGACTTACTGTACTTCATACGAGTCTAGATCATGATGTCATACCCTTGATCCTTATGGTCTAGACACTATGTCAAACCCTTTATCCAGGGTATAGGGTATTACTATACATAGTACATCATATGATAGTTTATTGTCCAATAGCCCTTCAGGGTACAAGGGCATTACCTAGTTAGTGTTAGACATAGCTTGGTCTGTGCATCTTTCTGTATCGTATATAAAGGGTCATTCCTGCACCCCAATATGATAGGCTCTTCACCAAATCCCTCACAGTTCTATCAATGTCTCTCTTGAGGCCACTATCCTCAGTTGTTGTTATACTCCTCGGATTACTAGAACACCTTACTTGCTCTGTCAAGCATCTCTTGCTCATTCCACCACTTCTGACTACTACAAGGTGTGAGTGTCTCCCACATTGTTCCTTCTTTGCTGTCACCTCTGCCTGGAGTACCTTTGTACTTTGATAATGTCCAGATTTTGCATGCCGTTGAGTGACCTATATTGATGCAAAGTTGGAAGTCATTGACCAGCTCCCACTGAGAGACTGTCACCCCTTGACTCCCCAGTACCCGACTGTTGAGGGTATTCCACACATGCTGCTCACATGCTGCTTTCTCATTCGGGGTCTTGTGTGCCTCCTTTTCCTTTTTGGAAGTTACCTGGCAGGAGAAGAACTCCTGCCATGTTTTGCCTTTCTTCTGGTGGGATCCATGGGGAGGGTCAGGCAGGGGGTACTGAGGAACAGATCACTGGACAGATCCAGTCTGTTTAGCAGCTTTGGCTAGAGCAATCACACGTGCAATGTCGTCATTGCTTGGGTAGCAGTTCTTCCTGATCCAGTTGCCATAAAGGGAGTGGACTGGGAGGTTCTGGAAGTTCTGCCTCCCTTGCCTGTCACAGTGGCCCCAGATGATGTAGATGGGCAGATGGGCCTGGACCATTCTCTGCATGCAGACAACACATTCATTGCTGAATGGATTTACAGCGGTACTGACCCTCAGAGTCATTGGTGAGAACATTTTGACTGGCAAGTCTTTGAGCATCTCCACCATCACAGGTAGAAACGCTTTATCCAGCAGAACTTTGACCCATTGTGGATCAGGTTGATCAATTCCTGCCGGGTATCTGCTTATGGCCCACAATGTCAGGGTAATGAGATGCTGGAAACGATGCAGCTCTGCGAGTGGCTTTCTCTGTAACCTGATGTTTCCTGTATGTCCAAAGCAAAAATGCCAGAGGTTGTATGAATCTGCTTTCTGAAGGGAGTGAACTCGATCATGTGTGGTCGGAAACGACTGAAACCAATGAAGGAGATTATTCAGCAACAAAGCAGAAGCCTGCATTACCAAATTCCCTTTATCGTCCCAAATCTTTGTTGTTTTGTGGATTTGACATTGGTAACCCATGCGGGTAAGTGAGTTGACCGATAGTGTTATGAATCCATTCATAATCACACTTTCTTTTATTTTTAACCTTTACTTCTCACCCCATTTCCATCTCTTTTCATCTAGAAGTCATGTGACTCTTTCCATGATCATGTGATCCCTTCTGCTCTTCTCATCATGTGATCCTTCTCATGGTCATCTGACCAGTCACCTGACATTCCTTTCTTTAGTTATCTCTCCTCTCCTATTGGCTGCCACCATTCTCTTCATCTCTGCTCTCGCTCACACCTTATCCACCAATAGTTGACCTTACTTCCACAGTACAGTCTCTTATCATTTCCCATGACGTATATCCATTCCCACTCCACTCTTCTTCCTCCCACACTCCCCTTCTCACTTACTAACCGCTCACATGATACATCATAACCCTTAGCCCTCCTTACCTTATTTAGTTAGAGTAGCCCTTCTGTTCCTTGGTCCATATGCCCTTAAGGCCACTATATACAAAATATAGCACTAGACGACCTTGGAACACTAGTTCTAAGATAGTCATCTAGTCTTGGTTACTCAACCTCGAGAGTCAGCAAGAGTATTCAAGATTCCGTACTTCCCAGTACTGTGAGTCAAGAAGAATGCAGACAGCAAGATATCCTCTTATAGGATTTACCTCCACGAGTTATCATCACCTTCACATCATTTTACATTGATCTCCTCCTTCATTCAGATCAGTTCCTCATCTTCATCCTATGAGATACACTTTAGGTTTAGACTCACAACAGATAGAAGTTGATGTGCTGCAGAAGGGGTATACCAGACATCTTGGAGTATAAAAGGTTTTGATCCTTTAGCAGAAGGTCTCAGGAATACAGTTCCTGGTCTAATCATCTTCAGATGAGATCCAGTTGCTGCTGATGCAATTTGTTCATTCTCATCAAATGAGATAAAATCAGATAGATATGGAGTGATATGATGAGTAGATCCACTATCAATCATCCAGTGATCCTGATTGAACAAAACATTAGAAGTAGCAATGATTGCTGAAGTGGCAATCAAGGCCTCTGCTCGCAAATGCTTAGCAGGTAACATCAGGCAAGAATACCAGTCAAAATCGAAATCACATTCTTCGTCTACATATCCAGTGTACACTTCTTTTCCATCCCAAATAGAGATGTCTTCCGAGTCTAGTCCATGTTTCCAAGTACCATCATTGTTGCAACAATTGTCTCCATAGAATCCTGAAGAGGAATCTGTGGGTAAAAACTTTACTCTGTGTGGGGAAACAGCTCACTGCTCTGACAGAGCTGACAGAGGCGGAGCGAACTCGAAAGGACTTCAAGGAAGAGGTGATGGAAGAAGAAGCATGCAGGGTAATGGTTGTATTGGAGAGGGTGTCCATGTCAACATCAACATGTGCTCAAGAAGAAGAATAGACATTGGGATCTTCAAAAGAATCCTCAATATGCGCAAAACCACCTTCTTGGTGGGCATAACTGTCTATGAGCATAAGCTCATCATCTTCCATGTCAATAACATGATTAGCATATCCATAATCATCTTCAACATTATTGGCTTGGGCTTTGCCCTTGCCTTTAACATTTGAGTCACTCTTTCTATGATCATAATCCGGCTTGATACATTTAGCCTGGTTGCCACCACAAGATGTGTTGGCAGCAGCAGATCTCTTCTGGGTAGAACATCCAGAAGGTCTGTTGGGCTTCCCATGAAGTTTCCAACATCTATCAACAGTATAACCCATTTGATGATAGTGATTGCAAATGCTATCTGAACCTGGTGCTTTACGAATTGTAGAAGTACGATTGGTCTCTGCAGGAAAATCATCTGCAGGTCTCTCTGACAGTCTACTGTAGCTGCCAGGAAGTTATGGTGAGCTTGGTATTGAGATGAATGATAGGTAGTGTTACAAAGATGGCTTTCATATACTGCAAATGGCATGACTCAGATCAGCCATCATCTTGTAATATAGAGAGTATAATGGTACCGACTCCTTTGATCTGAGTCACGCCATTTGCAGTATATACATTTATGGCATTGTGTAGTTCAGAATATTCAGTGAAGTCTGACATCGCGAAGGTGAAGTGGAGGGATGCTCCAGAGTCAATTGTCCAAACGATTTCAGCAGTCATTTTTGACTTCCCCTTACATCTAGCACACTGAGAAAAAAGAGTAGAGTGCACACATATATTGGTATCTAGTAATAGTACTGATACATGTGGTGCTACGAGCGAGAAATAATCATTCTCTGTGGGGGGTAACTCGTTTAGCACAGATGTGTAGGGAGAAAAGGAAGAGACTGACATGATAATGTTGTCTTCATCTTCCTCGTAACTGCGCTCGTCATCGAGGAAGTAGTCGTCGAGGATGCCGGCTGCATGGGCGATCTCCACGTTGATGTCCGAGCCGTAAATGTTGACGGTCTCGGTTTCATCGTATTCGTCCCAGGAATGGCATGGGGTATGCTGACGTGCGCGTTTATGTTCACGCGGCGTTGAGAGAGAGCTGTTGGGGTTGATACAAGATGGGAGGGTGACAGTGCCATCGAGCACATCTTGCTCGTAGGAGATGTGGCCAGGGAGGTCGACATAGGCGGTCTCATCTGCTTGGCCGAGAGGGCCACAGAGGGACATGGGTGAGAGAGCGGGTTGGAGAGGTGGCAATGTGGGTATAAGCATTCTGGGGGTACCACAAGCGGTGAGACTGGGGGCAACGTGGTGAGACGGCGAGACGGATCGTGCAGGGAGTGGAGCGACGACACAAGTGGTGAGATGGCGAGGCGAAAACGTAAGGTGAGAGGACAAGGAGGGCACGGGAGTGAATGTAGTGCACGTGATATGGTCGGTGAGAGAATGACAAGGTGGGGAGTGAAGACAGTCGAGGAGGGGAAGTCCCCCTGCGACTGTGTCGAGAGTACAAGCGACTTCAATGGAGGGTGTAACGCCAATCCGATGGGCCAATGATAGAGAGCGTTGGGTGCTGGAACTGGCTGGTGGGCCATATTGAGTAGCACCGGGTGTGTGCACGAGAGCGCGAGGGTCGTTGGTAGAGGTGGGGAGGGCGAAGGGGATGTTGGTGAGGTCGTCATCAAGAGAAGCAAGGGAGGCAAAGTGGACTTGGGTGCTGTGAGTGGGCCCTTTGCCCTTTCCGCCACGATTCCCACAGGGTCGTTTTTTATCGTGGGGGGCATACATTATATTTTTAGCAATGATGC
>JBBPRX010000257.1:0-18853 GCA_038093195.1 Boletus fagicola
TCCTATAACTAGCATATATACCGTTCGGAGTACTGAATGTAAACCATTCAGTATTACTGCCTTTTGGCGTAACGGTCGAAGCGGCTGGCGGTCTCGGCTACTTACAGTTGGTCAGACAACAATTTTGGATCGAGGCCAGTATCACTCTTTGGTTTGGCTTTCGGGCGCAGAAAAGAAAGCAGAGACAATCGTCCTCAGTCCCTCTTGCTGACTCAAGAGTTTTGCAACGTTTCTTGCAAGATAATATTCTTCGATGATATGGGGCTGCCTCAACGTCCTCAGATTAATCGGGGTCGCTCTTTCGCACCGTCAGCTAAGCCCGCTCCTTTTCGTCCAAACTCGAGATTAACGAAATGAATGGATTAGATCATGTATGTAGCCCTCCCAATAAAGTAGGCGAATAAGAAGCGGAGGAATTCGATGATATGTACATACAAAGATATGCCTTATGTACATAAATGTCAGTGGATTGTCCAGGAAATGTCCGTGTGTCGTGACAACTAGTGGCTGTTTCTCGCAGCAGCCATCAACTTTGAAAACATGGAGTTGGGTCGAGCGAGAAGCTCCCGAGGCGATGCATACTCAATTGGTACACCTTGCTCCATCACCAGTACCTTGTCGCATTCTTCTAGTATTCTGTCGCTCAGTCGGTGCATGACACTGAGAATAGTTGCATTAGGACAGCTCTGGCGCATCGCCTGCTGGATGAACACGTCAGCACCAGCATCGATCGATGCAGTCGCCTCGTCCAACAGTAAGATCCTGGGGTTCCGTAGGATGGCAGCTGCGAGACACAGGAGCTGGCGCTGGCCGACGGAGTAGTTTGACCCGTTATCCTCGACGACGGTGTCGAGCTTGGACTCTTGGGAAGTAACGAAATTCTTCAAACCGACAAGATCGAGGGCATGCCAGAGCACATCATCTGCATGCTTGCCATCGAAATCGAGAGAGGAGCGGATAGTGCCCGAGAAGATGAAGGGGTCTGCAGGTGCTAGGTTCAGAGCATGAATGGTTGTGAAGCCAACACCCGCTATTTACCTTGGGGTATCACTTGCATACCACGGCGCAAAGTCGACATACCAAGGGACTTGATGTCTAGCGGAGAAAATAAGATCGGATCAGAAATTGGTGGGACAGATCGATAGATCAACCTTACCTCTGCCATCGATCTCGACCGTGCCATTGCTGGATTCGATCATGCGGAGCAACAAAGACAGAAGCGTGGACTTTCCAGAACCAGTGCGCCCGACGATAAAGACTGTCTCTCCTGCATTGAAAGTAAGATTGACATTGCGCAGGACGAGCTTGTCAGGGCGAGAGTGGTATGCGGCATCAATGTCGCGCAGAACAATCTCGCCCCGCGAGGGCCAGATCCCCTCAGCTGGATCGGAACCAATGTATGCGGGATCTTCCTTAGGAAGCGAGGTGGTGTAGTTCATGAGACGTTCAACAGAGTTCATCTAGAAATGATTGACTGAGTTCAGAGTCTATAGAGTAATGGCTTAAACGGACCTCTGCTTCGACGTTGGCGGCGCTCTTGAGCAGCAGGTTCATGATGTAGGTGAGAGTCGATGCATAGGTCAACGCAAGTACGAATTGGGTGCTGCTTCCGACCACCTTGGTGTGTGCAAGCATGGCAAGGACAAAGACGATCGACGAAGACATGATTTCCATGCGAAGGGTGACCCAGATTTCTGGCCAGACTTTCAGCCATTCTGAAAAATGGTGAAACGACTGACATACCGGCATGCATCCTCAAGAAGGTAGGTTTGTTGCTTGCGTCTAGGAGCCCCCCAACTGCATTTTCGAAGTCAGTCTCGCGTCCATAAGCCATAATCGTCGGTATTCCGTCGAGGGTTTCGTTGATGCGAGACTGGAGTGGACCGCGTCCAGTAGACTCGAGACGCTTGAGCTCACGGAGGGACTTGCGGTAGAATTTGAGCACAAACCAGTAGACGATGATCATCGGGAATACGAATGCTAACCAATTCGTGAGCGGAGATCGAGGAAGGAGATGTCGTGCTTGAACTTACCCATCATGATCGGAGTGCTGTAAGCCAGGATAATGACAGTGGACAACAAGTTTCCAATACCTGCAACCAATTGAAAGAGTTGGGGCATGAGACGCTGATCGATAGACTCGATGTCCTTGGAAAACCGGTTCATGATACGGCCAATTGGTTGACTCTCGAACCACCACATGGGAGCATACATGACACCTTGAAGGGCCTTGGAGTGGAATGTGCGGCTGGCGCGGATGGTACTCAGGAGAATAGTGACGTTGAGGATGACTATACACGTTGAGCCTAAAATTGTAGAGGAAAGATGCAGCGACCTCACCAATAAAGAGAACGGAGGTGAAGCCGATGCCATCATATATGCCGATCCAAGCTTGAGCTTTCTCGTGCCAAGTGTCTTCTGTCCACCAAGTGAGCCATTGGCTCAGAATGACGACGCTGCCTAGCAGTAGCATGATCTGGAGCAGCAGCGTGATAATCATCCAAGTACCGCCGGTAGCCTTGAGGTACGCCCACCACGTTGTTGCATCAACGGCACCCGTGTTGCGTTCTTCCACGGCGATAACCTGGTTAGTGGTTTCTTGCTGCTGAACCGTGGCCTTCTGAGGACCGTGAGCACTCTTGCGCTTTTCATCCTTTGTATTACTATTGTCCTCCAAAGGCCCTTGAACCTCGCTGAGTAGACGAGTGAGCTCGCCATTCCTAGCAACAAGGTCATCGAAGGAGCCTTGCTCGACAACGGTACCATTGGAGACAACGATGATATGGTCGACCTGGCTGAGGTACTGGAGCTGGTGAGTAACAAGAACACGCGTTTTGCCCTGCAAGGCATGTCTGATACAGTTGTTGAAGACATTGCGGCCAACGCGAGGGTCCAAAGCAGCAAGAATGTCATCGAAGAGGTAGATGTCTGCATCGGAATAAACTGCACGGGAAAGGGCAAGACGGGCTTTCTGTCCACCGCTGAGGTTGTTTCCCTTCTCACTCATCTGAGTGGCCATGCCGTGGGGGAAAGTCTCGAGGTCCGAATCGAAACATGTAGTCTGGATGGCCTTCTGGAGTTGATGCATGTCGAGGGGACGACCGAACAAGATATTGTCCTGTATGGTAGAGGTTTGAACCCAGGGTTGCTGGGCACAGTATGCAATAGACCCGTTACGGAGAACCTCGCCAGAGACACGTATCATCTCTCCAATAATAGCGGACAAGAGTGAAGTTTTGCCAGATCCGACATTGCCGACGATAGCGGTGAGGGAGCCAGTGCGAATCGAGATGTTCACATTGTGTAGGAATGGACCAGGGCCGTAAACTTCATCCTTATCAACCTCAACCTTGTCGATACTAGAGACTTCAGCCTTGTCGTCTGTTACTTGAGCAGGTGAAGGGGTATCGTTGCTGTCAAGAGCGGTCCAGGAGAAAGCGCCATCGACGATGGTGATAGCATTACCGATGTCCACAAAACCGGGCAAAGACTCAGTCGTCGAAGCCTTCTCGTCAGCAAGCAAGAAGGAATAAATACGACCCCAGGATGTGGCTGCAATGACACTCGCACTATGTGGACGTGAGCGTGAGTTCAGCTCGCCGAAGATAACCGACGACATACCTAAGGAGCTGGGGAAGCGATATGAGAGGGTCCACCAGCATACCGAAGAAAGAAAGGGCGGGGAAAACTCTTGAAGAGGGTATCTTGCCCATGTTCTCGTGGCCGAAGAGGGAGAATGCAGCAAGGGGCATGACAGTGTTAGTGACCTGGACGATGATTTCAACATCTCGACTATATCACTGAGTACGCTGACTTACCTGGCCGACGATGACAAAGGTTGCAACGCCCATATTGAATTTACGCAACCAGCGGAGCTGCTCCGTACGAATGCCTTCCAGCTTGGCCAAGAAGTGCTTCTCAAGGCCATTGATCTTCACCACGCGAATACCTGGATGTCCAGATGGTCAGTAAAGCCGTGATAAATATTCAAAAGTAGCCTTACCATCCAAGACTTCACGGACGGTCTTGAGGCGGCGATCACCAAGTCTCATGAACCCAGGAGCAGCCTTGCGCATGAACACTGGGACGACCATAATGAGGATAAAGAGGGAGAGTAAGAGGACGCCAACGCTGGCCCATGCAGAGACGCCAAGTAGACGAGATAGAAGGACCGTGACCGTAACCAACTGGAAGGGAATACTCCAGACTTGGTGGATGAGCTCCCATGCCTTGGAGACAGATTCACTGTCGACATTGACAAGGTTCATGATATACCCTTTGCCATATTTTTGGTTGTTCTCGGCAGAAAGACGGAGCGACTTCTTGTAAACAGCTGAAATGAGAGCTGTCTTAACGTCCAAGGCCATGCGCTTTACAAGCTGGTCTGAAGAGCGTCCACAGAACGTGAAAGCTAACTTGAGTCCCATCAAAATACCAGCCAAAGCGTAAGTATCGTAGATGATCAGTGGGAAACCACCAGTGTCCGATTTGATAACTGAGGTCCATTCCGCAAGTGCCGTGGCGTTACCCACGGGTGGGGCGGGAGCTTCCGCTGCGACAATGATTTGTTGGAGCATTAGTGGAGCAAGGATGGCTGAACAGACGGACAAGAACCAGAGAATTCCGGAAATCATCCTATAATTTTGTCAGCAATGTGATTTGGCTCACATACAGGCAGAGATGGTACTTGCCATAATTTACTGGCGGCGGAGAAGATCGCTCCGAACAGTTCAGGGTTCTTACGATTCCTGTCGAAGAACCATACTCGTACTTGAGTCCAGAAAGGGGCTACCCAACGCTCCACCACGATTGCCTCGTCGTTCCGTCTCAGAGGGAGCAGGTCCTACAGGGAGAAAGAAGACATGAATTATATTTAATGTACAGCTCAGCCAGAAATGAATATAACTACCGATTCCAACAATGGCCGCTTCGATCCCAGGCGGAGCAACGGCGTCATCCATGATACAAACAGAAACGCATATGGGGTGAGGTGAAGTGTTGGGTGGGTGGCGATATTATTGATGGAATCGGGGATGGTGGTTTCGGCGGGAGGCTGCATGACAATCAGTGTACTTGCGGGATGGCGATTGGATGCGCGAAAAGAATATTGTTCATGGCCCACGATTTCAAGAGCAGCTGTAGCAGGGACCTTGATTGGGTAGTCTGGATCTTCCTCAGAGGCGAGGACGTCAATGTTCTCGTGGTCAAACACGGTAGCCTGGCTGGCGGGGGTGGTAGGGGTGGCAGAGCGTATGACGATCTCTTCAATTACTTCCTCCTCATTGCCAAGAATCTCCGAAGCGATCGTTTGAGCGGTAACATCCTCGTCGAAGAGATGGTCCATCTGCTCCAGGTACTCATATTCGGACTGCAACCAGAAGTGCAGACGGACCATGGTGATTGAGTTGAGGCCGGAGTAAAGAAGAGGCAAGTCCGTCGGAATGGCATCAGGAGACTTGGACAGCTTCGTAACCTCGGCCGCAATCGTTTCGGCGAGCGCATCGACTTCGGATAAAGGAGTAGTCACCAGAGCGTCAGCAGAGCGGCCAGGAGGAAATGTTTCCATGGAGTCAACCATCTTCTGAAGTTCGACAAGATCGATCTTGTATGAAGAGTTGAAGGGCATGTCCGGAATGCAACGAACAGAACTGATGACCAAAGCGAGATCGTCGTTATGAGAAAGGCGCAGGTGATCGCGGGCGTGCTTCAGGACGAACATTGCATCAGTGGTCTGAGTGCTGACGAATAGAACGATCGTCTCGGTTGTATTTGACTTCATAAGCTTCAAACCTGTGACATTGAAGGACTTGTCAGCAAAGGCAGGGGCCAATGCACGCTCGACGTAATCAAGGTCTACGAATAAACCATTGATGTTGACATTGCGCGAGCTACGACCGCGGATCGCAATGGTACCATCAACTTGCATGCAACCAATGTCATCCGTGTAAAGGAGTATGTCATCCCCAGCCCATGGACGGAACATATACTGGGATGCTTCTTTGTTGTCAAGGTAGTGGGTTGCGCTCTGACTCGTGATGAACCCAACGATCCCAGTCGCGCCTTCTTCGCTCCGGGGAATGATAGATAATGACTCGTCAAGAAGGACAAGGTCCGTACAACCTTGTGTGGGCCCGAATGAAATCGCAGACGGGATGGGGTCGGTGGGGCAAACCAACATTTGCGAAATGCCTGCAAAACCAACTTCGGAGCACTGAATAAGTGTTCATTATAAGTGTGAAACAAAAACTACTATTTAAAAAAAACTGACTGCGTAGTTGCAGGCGATCGTTGCACCAGGGAATATGACAGTAGCTAATTCGACGTCATGAACATCGAGTGCTTCACCACCAATCACCATCCAATAGACACGGTTAAAGCCACGGGGAAGTCTGGATCCACCAGCGCGCATTAGGGCATACTCGGCGAATGCACGGAAGACGCTGGGTGTGAAGTGCACTCGCATCATCTGAGAGGTGCGAGTGGATTCGAGCTCTTCGTACAATGTAGTGCACTGGTCAGCGACAGAGGAGGACGCATCAAGGTATAACGTCGTCCGGTTGAACATGAAACGGCGAATCTCGAAAAGAGGCCGCAAGAACGTCTATTGTGGCCGTCGAATCAGCGTCGACTGTCAATATAGTCAAGTAGACGCTGACCGTTCCACCCCGTAGCCATTGGCCATCCGTAGGTTTGAAGTGTGCAGAAGACTCTTCAGACAGCACAGCAAGGCTTCTGCGCATGGGGTATACAATGCTCTTTGGGACACCCGTGCTACCACTGGTGGGAGTGATGGAACAGATCCTGGGGACCGTTTCAACCACCTCTCCGTGCGACGGAGGAAATACGTGGCTAGGAGGCTTTGGCGAGCCGACGAGGCTGAAAGTAGAGACGGCACGGACTCCCAGTCCAGCTGACGGCTCTGATGAACCAAAAAGAATGAGGTGTACATCGGCGCGCTCGAGAATAATCTGGAGGGCCTCTGGTGTCCACCTTGAGGATAAGAAAACGACTGTACGTCCTGAAAGCCAGATAGCATGAGCCGCAGCAACGAAATCGATTTCGAGACTAGGCGGCCAAATTAGATAGGACCAAGTGAACAAGAAACCGTCGAATGTACTCACCCCATATAAAGTCCAATGGGATTCCTGGTACCATCGAGATCATGAATTTCGTCTGCGAGTTGCCTGACTCGCGTCCACAGGGCTGCGTATGACCATTGATCCTCTCCGCATCTAACAGCAGTCAGGAACGGGTGTTGCTTAGCAACTTCTAGAAGTCCTTCGGTGGGGGTAATTAACGAGTTCAACATCGTAGTGTGGATTTACTGTCCCGGAATGAATGTATAGGGCACGAAAACTCCAAAGAATACTAAAAAAAATGAAGAACCACGGGCCCAGCCCGAGATAAAAAGAACGAAAATAAAGGAAGAGCGGAGAGGTCAGCCGGGAGGATACCTGAGCTGAACATTGCTTTATATGCGTACTGCCAGGTGGGCTCGACTAAGCAACGCCCCTGGGAAGCAATCTGGACAATTCCCTCCGGGACAGCCCCGGTGGTGATCAGTGCGTACCGTAACCTGTGCATCGCATTTAGCTCCAAACACGGGCGCTGAAGGTCACCTATACACATGTTGATGATCAAAATTTGATGGTGATAATGGTTGGTGTCCAACTCCATAGCCGAGTCATAGGGATGCCAATGGAACTCGGGCTGCGGTTCGTTCACATCACGGCTTCGTTCTTAGTATGACGTAATCGACTTGCTCATTTTCACTCGCTGATTGGCATGAAGTTATATAAATAAATCATTAATGTACCCGAACGCTCCGAGATGCTCTACGATGAGATCGTAACTATCACAGCATCTACAGGAATATGTCATATTGTCCGTATATTGTCTGTACTTCGCCTTTGATTGTCTCCAGCGGTTTTTGTTACGATGGGAGCTCGTCGCGTGAAGGGACGAGTCCAGGTGCAGCGAACATGACAACCGCTACAAATTCGGTGAGAGCAGCGAATGGGTACCACCAATGCTCATCGTTCTGCTTGGCGGAGTTGTTGGAAGTCGCAACGAAGAATGCTTCGCGAGCAAGTAGTAGGAGGGTGATGACGCAAAGGACGTGTATGCCGTGAGTTGCACCGAAGCCTCCGTTTGGCACTTTGTACGTGCCGTCTGGTTGCAGGTAATTAGCTCAATCATGAATGCAACGAAATGAAGGCGACACTGACAACTTGCCGCAGCACGAATGAGAGCGACCGTCTGGATCGCGACGAGGATGCAGAGGACGAAGAAAACGTAGATGGAAATCTGGCGCAGTGTGTTTCCGGTATTCCGCGTAGATTGCGTAGAGCCTGTCGCGGACTCGACGGCTCCAGTGATACCAAGGGTAACCGCCGCCACCAACGCAAGACGGAAAATTTGAGGTCTGCGTGTAAGTCGCGAAATTGGATTATCTGAGAGGGGAAGGTCGGATAACCGACCACTGGAGCGAGATTTAGTACTACGCCCCGAGTTCCACAATCCAGATGTTTACCGGTCAAGCACAAGGGTGTATGCCGAGTACAGCAGACCAAAGAAACCGACATTGTAGACGATTTCGAATGCGATGAGCATGTGTACGTTCTGGCCATCTGATGTTACACCGGCCAAAAGTGCCCTCAGAACAAATGCAGCGATTCGAACTGGACAGTGACAATTTAGTGACGGACACTCGAAAAGTGCAGTAGAGGCTCACTTGCGCAAAAAAATGCAATGACAATGTAAACGTACGTCGGCCGAAAGATGGCTTGCCTGACGAAAAACAAAAGGAGGGGAACGTAAAGTATAGCAAAGATCACGGCGCCAGCGACGGAATCGATGCCATAGCTGTTTGCAATAGTCATCATGATGACTGTCAGGAAACAGTGAAATTTAAAAAATAAATCAAGGGAGGAGGGGAGAAAATGACAGATCAACCGCAAGAAGAGGAGAATGGAGGGGATCTCCTTTTGAACGGAATAGACCAGTGAGAAGCCGAGCACTGCCTTGAGAACCCTGACATCAGCCCCAATTATGTTCAAGAGATCACTGATGGCCCGCAGGCGGTGGCCTGGGAAGCGAGTTGGCGCTCCCACTCGCATCGGATACAATAACCTTGACAACGACTGGCCTTCATAAAAGATGCGTACGATGTTAGTTATTGTAAGGACAAGAACAAATGGCAGTGTGTCTCAATAGTGCTTGTGCCATGTCAGGGTGAGACCGGAGGAAGGACCAACTTGAATGTCACGCACTGGCGTCAAACTTGGTATTGACACCGATGATCAATCATTGTGGCCTTGCACTAGGCTGAGAATAATCGGAATTATTTGCATGTGGGTCGGTTTCCAGAGGATGCCATCTTGTGCGTTGTGACCGCAAACTTGATCCACTCGTTTCATAGTACGTTCAATTTCAAGGCACTGCCACGGTCGCAACGGAACAACTTTTTTTCCGCTCTTGCTGGTCTCACCCTGGCCCCGGCCAAATTTCCATTGGTAGGCTCATTGACCATTCGGGCCAAACTTATTTGCATTTGCCATCTATACAACTTGTAATCCCCGGCTGAGGGTACTCAAATAAGTACTGCCAGTGGGTAAGTACTAGATCTTGCCCATCGTGCGACGATTAAATGGGGAATCAGTCAAGGGGACTTCAGCCCATCCTGAAGAGGATACTTAACTCCGAGTGTACCACGTTACCACCCCTAGGCTGTGTTCACCAGAAACGCGGTGTTACATCTGACCCTAGAAATATCGAACTTTGATTACTGGCAATGCTCCTCGGATGTGCGGCCCCGTGTCTCATAAGTTACCCCCCGAGACTCCACCACCATCCGAGGCGCTCCCACACTTGCACGAGCGATCCACCGGCTCGACTATGCGTGCAGGGTCGTTCACATAGTTCCACGGGTTGGGGTACTTACCACCCAAACCGATGGACGAACAAAAATCTCGCTTGTCGTGGATCATCAAAGCGAAGTGCCAGCTAGTCAACCGCGGATTCAGACCCCCAAGATACGTCATTCAGCACAGATGCTCAAGGAGATTGAAGGCTCTTTGAATCAAACTCAAGGGTAAGTCCATCCCCGCAAGTACAGTCGTATGTACATACCTTGAAAGTATTAGTCTTCTCCATCGATAATTTAAACGTCGAATGCAAACGTGCGAATCATTTTATACGGCTAGCAATCCCTGACGGATGTCGGGACTCTACTCTGATCGGTAACCATCTTTATCATGCACGATCTTATTTATTCAACAATCCTTGATTCAGAGGACGAGTCTGTCCCACTAAATATCGAGCGCACGGACAGAAATAAGGTAGTAGACAAACCTCTCCAAGGGTCCCTTGACCTGAGTGATTCTGACCGACTGTCGTAGGTCGACTCGTTACAGCTAGAGTAACAGGAAACCACACGATAAATCCCCCGAGGATAGGGGAAAAAAAAAGTCGTGATATCTATATGTAAAGGGTGTCGAGATTCTGTGATAGTATATCGCCAACATAGCTTCTCTCGTCTAGAACTTGTCGACTTCCACACCAGAGTCGCTAGCGGTATCATCATTAATCTTGGGTCTACTGGTAGCCAGGCCAACGGCATTTTTGTAGAAAACAATGTTCCCTTCATCCTCGACAAACTGCGACATCCATCAGTATCTTGCAAGCGAGACCGAACATCTGATAATACCTTGCATTCTTTGAAAACGCGGTACACTTCTCTCCATCCACCAGGAGCTCCGTTGAGAACGATGCCTGCTTGCTTCAAACGCTGACGAAGAGCATCAGAGGCTTCCCATCTACGTGAGGCGAGTCAGGATCGTAGATAAAGGCACAACGACAAGGGCTTACGCGTTGTAATGCGGGATCTTGCTGGAAACGTGGTGCAAAACATGAGTCTCGGAGATACCATGAGTTGCGTGAGCCCCAATCCAAGCCATGATCTTGCCACAGTCACCCAAAAGACTACGATCGAGTGTAGCCAAAGCACCACGAGGGAATGTGAACTCTGGTGCACGGTAGTGGGGGAGAAGGGGATCGGTGTGTTGCAAGAACGTGATCAGTACCAGCCAGTGGTTAACCCTGAGATAATTCATCAGTAAATGAGGGTTCGAGGTATATAGAGGCTCACCATAAGTAAGGGACGAGGTAGAGGCGGAAGACATCCCAGAAACCGAATTTGTAGATAGACCCCGCAACTCCAGCCAACCAGAACAAAATGCCGATGTCAGATATGATGATTGAGCCATGTTGGTGGGGCGCAAACATGGCAGCACTCGGATTGAAGTCTGATCGGGCTCAATAGAAGTATTCATAACTAAAGAAGTGTCCACTCACGGTTGGTGCCGGTAGGGTACCGCTTTTGACCAGAAGCATTGCGGATCAGGTATGCCGGCCACCCCGCAAACTAAGCGGTGCATGAGTATACACAGTAAAAGACCTTGCATTAAAAACGCACAAGATAACCAGCAGCACCGAGAGTGGCACCAATCGGAGAATCACCAAGAGCATCCCACAGTTCTTCTTTGATCTTGTTTCCTACGCTCGAGCCAAATATGTTTTCCTGTGTAGGATCAAAGGCAGGCAAACCGAGCTGGGAGCGAGTCTTGGGAACGAAGACTTGGTCTTGAGTCATATGTGCGGTCGAGGCATGGTGCTTTGCGTGTGTGATTCTCCAGGAGTGATATGGAACACCCAATCTGGAATTTCAAATTCATAGAAGCGTGTCAATCACGTGATATCCTCAAAGGAAAAACACAAGTCGCGTACGCTGAATGAAGCACCCAGCCCACGCTGTGATTGACAAACTTTGACTCGGAGAATGCTTGATGGCCACACTCATGTGCTACGACCCAAAGACCAGTGGCAAAAAGACCAGTCCAAAAACCGTACATTGACCATAGCGAGAGCCGCGCTACCGGGTAAAGAATGGGATGGGGCAAATTGATGACCTCCGGAGTAATGAAAGCGTCAAGGAACGTAGCAGCTTTGTAAATGCCACCAATGACGATGCAGTCCCACGCGCTGTCACGAAAACAATGGGTCAGCGAGGCGGAAAAGGTAAAGGGCGGATGCCATACATGTAGAGTGACGAACGAAGGGCGGAACGTTTGAAGCAGTGTGCCCTGTACATTGAAACAAGGTTAGCTGAGCACTATTAAAGACTGGCGAGCAGCAGTGAACTTACGGGATAGCACTCAACAAGTCTTTGATAGTAAGGTCTGGAATAATCACCTCATTTTGCTTGACAGTCGTCACGCCGTCCTTTGATGCAACGCTCATAGTGATCGTAGTCGACGTAACAGAGCCTCCAGTCTATCCCAGCAGTCCAAACAGAAAAGGAAGAGTCGGAGCGAGGTGGGAGGTTACAGGGAGGAGGGAAGAGGTGAAGCGAATCTTGGCGTGAAGCCATTTTATTGGGGAAAAAATGCATAATCCGGATTCGGCCGGGCACGTGGCACGTACTTTTACGGTTGCTCGATTAACGTTCATGATCGAGACTTTCCAAAGGACTTGTCTTTCAGCAACGTTTGACAGGTTCTGCTAGAGTCTAGACTAAACCGAGGCTTTGAATAGGAGAACTGCCTGAAGCTAGCAACCTGATGATATTATCCATGCAAGCGGATGAACTTGATTGACAGGTGAAAACATTGGGGCAGTCATGTAGCGTATTTTTATCACATCTAAGTTGCCGACCCGAAATGAATCGCGCCACTGTCAGCATGCGTTTTTGATACTCACACCACAACAACGGGATTAGAGAAGGGGGTCTACTAGTATGGCAGTGACTAGCCGTGTCAAGATGGAACAAAGGTCATGTCAGTACTTGCAATCGTGCCGCTAGACCCTCTAGGAAAGCAAAACCGTCCTTGGTAATCGTACGGCTACTGCTCCTGTTCGTCACAGCTCCAAAGTCTGCCACCATCTGAGCGAGTGCTTTATTGTTTGGTGCTCTTGTCACCTCTCGTTTCAACCTCGCGATCAGGTTCAATTTCACATACGCAGGCTGGGTTTCGGCGGTCTGATCTAGATTGGTACTCCGAGTTCGCGATGTCCGCATCGGTTGCACGACCGCTGCCGGGTCACCGAGTTGCTTGTACAAGGCGTCCAAGAAGCAAAAGCCTTCTATAGTCAACGTTTTCGATGTTGCAGTCTCCTTGAGGACTGCGACGAATTCTGCCACAATCTTTGACAGCGCAGTGTTTTCTGTGGATTCCGACACTGCTACCCGTAGCTGCGAGAGCCGTTCTGATTTCTTGATGCGCACAGGTGCACGTGGTTGCAAGTTTTTCGGTTGCTCTGCAGTTCGGCACCCTTCAGTGGAATCACCAGAGAGATCATCGACGTCGCCCTCCTCCTTCGCATCCTTTGGCTTCACTGCCTGTGTACCCGGCGTGGGCGTGTTCGTCTGGTCAGCGAGGGCAGGCCGGTGATTGAGCTGGAGCTTGGCAAGATCCTGGAGTACGTCTTCCATTTCTGAATTGGTGCGTGCAGGGCGTTTGGGCACTTTTTGTAAGACCGGTTTTGCCTAGATTTGATATCGTTTCATCCGAAATAATATCGCATCATGTAATGAACCGTACCTGTTGCGGTGGTGGCCAGATAAACTTGTCAATGTTCGTAAACCCGTTCTCACGGGCGAGTTCTTGGAACTCGTTCATCCAGTGCTCATAATCAGGTCGCTCAGCGAATTTCAATCGTCGACAATACCTAAGGAATTCTTCGAACTCTGAGGGCATCCCACGGCAAAGATCCTCTGGGCGAGCAGATTGTTTGGCACGCTTTATACGCATGTGCTGCTCGTCTGTTTTAGGTACGCCATTACGAGTCCACGGAAGTCCGCCAGGAGTGAGAAGATGGATGAACATTAGTGCGGCGGCTTCAAGGTCGTCCCGACGAGAAGGAACTGCAGCATAATTCATGGGGACATATCGACCAGCAGAAGAGTCTGGGATACTGACCCTTGCCTTTACAGTGGACGCCGACTGATGAAAACCAATAATTCCCGATAAAATCTCTCTTCTGCTTGGAATCAGGAATGTGACGGTGAGTGACGGGATCGATGTAGCGCTTGGAGAATCCAAAGTCGATCATGTATATCAGAGTGTTGTTGGGTGAACGACCAATTGCACAGTTTCCAAGTTGAACGTCGCGATGGAGGACTTCCCGTTGATGCATTGTCTGGAGCCGTGATATCTACAATGAGGCATGATCAATGGATTAAACCATGCAGATGTCCGGTGGTGTCACAGTACCACTTGGTAAGCAATCGAGCAAACGCTCCGCAAATCGAGCGTCTTCTTGTCGTTGCTTCGGTATATACTATCTAAACTTGATCCAAGCAGACTGATGACAAGATAGTGCCATTTCCCTTGCACGCCAGAGGCAAATAGACTTGGCATGCCTTCTCCGCCTTGTAGCAGTGGATAGAAATACTCCTCGTATCGGTTAGTGGGGCACTCGTGGTTGATGTCTTGCACCTTGAGTGCAACCCAATCTCCACTGTGTACGTGATTGGCGCTGAAGATCGAGCCTACATCACTATGGCTGAGCAGTAGTGCCGGTGAGGAAGTACCAGCTTACCAGAATAACCAGATCCCAACCGGGTGTGCAACCAGTAATTACCTAGGCGGCGAGGTACCGCTTCAGATTGGTGAGTCATGGTGCAGGTCCTCTGCCGAAAGGTCTGTAAGGATTCAATGTAACAGTTAGCAGGTGAGGGAAGTCGAGAATGAGATGCGTGACGTCCTCGTGGAGACCAAGTGCGGATGCGACGCGAGGTCAACCAACTTGAAGTTCAGCTTCACTTACGAGATCGCGTCAGTCACGTGAACACAATAACACGGCTCATTTAACCTCGTTTTACAGACAATACAGTTACACAACTGTTACTCGTACAGCTTGACAACATACAGGCTGAAAGAAAAGCGTTACAGCGGATTTACAATTGCTTTGCTGATTTCTCTGCATACTCGCTCGATAACTCGGAAGCCAACTTGAGTGCACGAGGCGTATCATACTTGCCCATGACGACTTCCACGAGCTGTATCTTTCCCGCGTTGGAGAATTGAGGATCGTCCAGTAGTTTTTCCAGCTCGACCTTGTCCTTGACAGTGTAGGACCTCGACAACGTGCCATCGACATCCCCGAGGGTCGTAAGAAGCGATGCCCATTTCCTGAATCGCGTCAACACCTCGGAACGTGGTTCAAAAGATGTCAGTACTAACCAGTTAACAATGTCATTATACTTCCTGTCCGCGACTCAGGACTGGATACTAGATGAAGACAAAATGTCACTCGCCTGTTCATGCCGTGGAGGTTCCTCTCGATGTTGTAACCTTCATTGTTGATCAGGAAAATGATTGGGGTAAGTCGATGGTGGATCATAGTGGAGAGTTCCTGGACACCAAGTTGCCTGTAGATTGATTAGGATACGACCAACATAAAAATGGTTGGGCCTACATGCTGCCATCGCCGATGAACAGGATGACGCGACCAAGTCCTTTGTCACGAGCGGCAAGGGCCGCTCCTAGGGTGCTCCCTACGAGATCTCAAGGTTAGCTCGCTCCCTAAGCGCGTTTATTCGAGCCCCCTTACCGACAGTCCAGCCGATGCTGCCATACAGTATCTGACTCAGGAATACGGATTGTTCGGGCAACGGAACATCTATGATACCAAAACTCGAAGATCCTATCACTGCACTAAGTCCTGGTCATACAGATATAGATACTAATTGCGCACCTGTCTCTGTAATGATCACATCTTTCTTTTTAAAGAATTTGCCGACTCGAGGCCAGAAGTAAGCTTGCGTGATGTCATTGTGATGTTCCACGGGGATTTCCAGCTTAGGTCTAGGAACAATAAGTTCGCTAGCCTGTTGCTGGTGCTTCCTCAAACGGGAGGTAAGCTTTGGAAGCAAAAGCTTCATTCCAATCCCTGGAAAATGCGCATGGCGCACGAGAGTTTGGTCGGAATGCAACTAAAATTGACTCAGGATCTCGCTGAGTTCAAGCACGAAAGTATGCATACCTCAACGACGTGAGTGGTCGGAAGTCGATATGTGAACATCCCAGTGTTGAAATCCGATTTCAGTGCGCCAATAGACAGGATCAACTTGGCCTTTTCTATGCTTCCCTTGATCACAGGATCACTGATAGATCCTATGTAAATCTTCGATGATTAAGGATGAATAATGAATCGGAGAAGAGCAACGAAGACATACACCACCGTATCGATCGTACTCCTCACTGACCGCGGTTTTGCCCATCAGTGTCGAGTATACGGGGAAACGGGTCGTAGTGATCAAGTCTTTCACTTCGTCCAGCACGTCATGCCGAATCGAGCAAGCGTCGACAAGAATAACAATGTTACTTTCGGCTTCATCAACAGCTTTGGTGATCTCATCTAACACGAAACCTTCCACATCAGGGTCATTTGGGGGAGGTGCGCGGGATAGCGGGATCTTCAGTCGCTTGGCCGATACTTTTTCAGACACCAAATCGGTCGGAAGTGACAAGTAAACTGGTCGAGCCTGGAGACAGGTGAATCCTCGACTCAAATTGGTACATTGTGAAACATACGCGGGTGATGCAGTCGGTGAGAATGCGATCAATTTCTGTGGCGGCGTGCACGTTATTCATCAGCATTGCCTGGGATATGGTTACCTGTTCGGCGGCCTTGGTGTAAACATCGAACCTATCGACTGAGGTGAGCGACATTTTCGTCTAGCTGTGCTTGGTAGCACCTTCCGTCTCCGAGAGTGTGATGAAGCAAAGGCCTTGTCTTCAGCTGAACAGTGCTGGGAACCCCTACTATATGAAGCACCGGAACCATCTCGGAAAGTGCTGGATCAGACATGAGAGTTGGACATGATGGTAAAGGGGTTGATGTCGCTCACCACCCGCTATGCCATTGATAGCGCTCAACTCTCCGACACCGAACCTTGTAGAAAAGTTAGAAAGATCGCAGGATGATTAGGATCATAAGTACGTTGTAACAACTACCCCTATGCCGTGTGGCTTGACTCTTGCATACCCATCGGCAGCATACGCCGCGTTGAGCTCGTTGCTGTAACACATCAGGCGGTGGACCTCAACGCACGTGAAATATATACCAGTTCCCAATCCACTGGATCCCGGGATGATCCTCTACGTAATCCTTGAGGATGAGATTGTCAATGAGACGACCAGGCTCAGCATACACTCCGCAAGCGCACCAGGAATGCTAGATGATGCGTGAGTGTCACCATAAGTAAGACTAAATGGACTAATACATACGCATGTTAAAGTCACCAGGCACTCCGAAGACGGACTGAGTGGAAAAAGGTCGTCAACATGTCGTGGTTCGGTAGAGGGGATATACCGTGACTCCAAGCTGTTCCAACCTAGTCAGGAGATAATCTGAGATAGTAATTTGTTCATCGTCTTTGGCCCCGACTGCGAGAGACTGCAGCTCATGGCGAAGTCTGGCGACCTCTGATTGAAGGTCAGTTAGAGTGGCTGGCATGGTTTAGGGGTTGGAGAGACGGGTCGCGTTCTTTATATTCCAGAGGTAGGTACGACAAATTCACCGCCTTGCTGACGGAGCTTTCTATACTGGTGACCAATCCAGAAGACGGATCGAACCGTTATCTAGACCCGGGGGCTGATCATAAGACTATGGCGGAGATATGACGTCTAGAATGGCTACCCCTGTGTCTTCTTGTGCAGTGCAGCCCATTCTTCCTCGAGGATCCCCATGTACAACATATCATCCCATCGTCCCTCTACCCAGGTCGACCGCCTTTTCCTTCCTTCATGCTTGAAACCCCTTTAAAGACTGTGAGCAAGCGGTAGGACAAACTTATTACCACTCACAACTTCTCGTAAAGCGCTATCGCCCTCGCATTGGCTCCGAACACTTGCAACGATACTCGCTGGATACCCAGAGCTTCAAATGAGTATCCGATCATGAATTTCGATGCTTCCGTTCCATACCCATTGCCCCAGAACTTGCGGGCCATGGATATCCCAAATAGCCCATCCCTGTTCTTCGGCTCGGATACCTTCATACAGCATTGCCCCACAAACTCTCCTGTATCCTTCAAAACAATCGTAAACCACACCGTCCAACTCTCTGCGTCTGCCTTCAAAGCTTCCTTGTATTTGTTTGAACGAGGTACGACAGGTCCTTCTGTGATGAACCGCTGGATGCCAAGATCGTTCCACATGGAAAACCAGGGTTCAATGTCGTCGTCTTGGAGGGCACGGAAGAGAAGACGATCAGAGGTAGACATGGATAGGCTGGTTGCAGAATTTTTTGAATGCAATGGTTGGACGAAGGAGGTCGCTCTTGAGTACTTATTGGCAAGACTGTCATGATGATCTGCTGTGTTTGACCGCCACCAACTTGAAACCGATGGATGTCACCGCTAATATCCAGCTTTTAACCGACGTTAAGATACTGGGAACGAGCGATTCGAGAAGAGATCTGCTAGCTCACTGGTGTTGCTTAATCTACCCAGCGAAAAATCCTTGCCCGTGATAGGCATACAGCGAAGTCTCCAGAAAACCAGCTGGGTGTCCATATTTCTGTACTATGTCTAATACGTACATTAAGCTGAAACTTTTCGGTCCCTGTCATGTTGTGCTGGCCCACGGCGTGCGAGTAAAGATAGATTGTTACTATACGGAGAATCAACCGACTTCCCTATTGTCCTATTGTCTAATACAGTATATTTACGTAAGCTGAAATATCGATGTCAACCTGTCATGCTGTGTGAGGCTGTGCCGGCCTTTGCGGTCTCGGTGTGAGCTGCCCCTTGATGCGATCTATCATACCAGGAGTGGCGCTATGC
>JBBPRX010000258.1:0-18826 GCA_038093195.1 Boletus fagicola
GTGAGATGAAGTACTAATTTAAAAAAAAAACACACCGGCACTTGCCATCTCCTCATTTCTGGGACCCTCCCCCCCCCGATATCCCTAAACGTGCAGTAGAACGGCTTCTATCCCACTCCTCCCACTTGGCTTGTGTCATCTTGCGGAAAGATGCTGTTCCATTCTTCCATGAAGTATAGAGAACTTTGAGTTCCGTCATTGAACCAACGTCAGATGGGGACTGGAACTTCTTCAATGGCCAGTTGACGGTGATGACACCGTGTTTTTTGGTAATAGCGGTGTCGAAATTTGTGTAAAACATCTTGGGGACTGGGATGCGCACCACCTCGTCTTTCAGGAGCTTAGTTTTCATGAATGGCATAGGCATCCTTCTACTTACTCAATTTCTGTAAGATATGTAAGTTGTGTAGTCTCTTTTTTTAGGGTGGCGAAGGATTCCTTGTAGTTATTGATACTGTAAGTCCTATCTGAGTGATCAGCCATCGGTAATAGGAAGACAGGAAATACGGACCAGTTACTCCAGAAATACTACATGCTTCTAAACATGCGGCGAAATGGGGGACAGTTGTCTGAGTCAATGTGTGGAAATAGTCTGCGACTGTCTTATCTGAAACATATACAAATGGGTGTTGAAGATGCTCAATGTCTCCTCATACTGCTATCAACAGGCATTTCTGCCTGGTGCAAGCTGTAAGGTTGGAAAGCTGGATAGTGGGTTAGTCTAAACATCGGCGCGTTGTAGAAGGGAGAATGTACCTCGGAGGAAATTGTGTCCAGAGTCATGCGAGAGTCATGGAATGAGCTTAATGGCACATTGTTGACTGCGGTAGCTTTGTGGACTCGGTGGTCTTTGAGTTCTTCCATTGAATCCTTTGTCGCCTCTACTTTCTCTTCTGGGGTCATTTTATTCCAAGTAGCAGCCACCTGCACTTCTAATGCTGTCGCCTTTGCACAATCTTGGCTGAGAGGAAGTGCTGGCAAAAGCTTATGAGTTGTGACGACAAGCAGGGACATCTAATTTACTTACAGTCATTGTGTTTTTTGACTTCGGTTCAGAGATAGGCATTCCAACGATTGGGGCCTCTTTTCTTGTCGGAGAGTTGTGACTTCTGCATAATTGCCTCATAATAGTATTCCACACTGTGTGCCCCAAACCTCTCATGAAGCTTGATAGCTTCATGCATGATGGTCTCTTGAGCCATGCAGAGAGCCTCTGCATATTCTACCTTGCGCTCGCATTTCTTCCTTCAATTGTTCATCTTCTCAACAGGTGTAGGCTCAATTGTTGGTTGCTTTCGTTTTGCATGGTGGCACCAAGGAGTTCAGGCACTGGCCTTCTGGGTTTTGAGGTAGCACATAGCACATGAGGGGAGAACAGCCATGGTGCACAACAAGTTGGAAAACTGAAATTTGCAGCAAGGCACAACACTGGAGTGGCATAAACATAGTACATGTAAGTCCTGCCAAGATGTGATCAACATGGATAAAATCTTATCTACACATCTTCCTGGTCAAGAAGATGGAGTGCCCGGCGATGAGCTTGAAGAGGTACTCAGCCTTCAGTTGAGCCATACCTTTTGGACACAATAAGTCAGTAAATTCGTGAGGACCAAAAGACTCCCTGAAAGCAAATATGATAGACCATATAGCGGCTGCTTTGTAGCCGTGTGCCTTGAGGTATCTCTCCGCATCAACACCGAGTATTCCAGGTGAAGGGTAGTCTGGCTCGGCCACATCATCCTTGGGAGATGTGACCTGACCAACTATACCGCCGAGTGAACGGATGAAACAGTATATGTGGCATCCGGAGGTGGGAGTAGGAGTTGACTGTTTTCCCTTTCTCCTTGCAACAGGAGAGGTAGGAACAGAAGTGGAATGCAAAGAGGTAGTAGAAGATTCCGGAAGAATGGAAAGTGAAGAGGTAGTAGAAGATCCCCAAACAATGGGATGTGAAGAGATAGTAGAAGATCCCCAAACAGAGGTTCTCGGAGGTTGTGTGATAGGAGTGTAGATGTCAAGAGCTTGAAGTGGGCGAGCAAACTCTTTGGGTGGCATTTTGGCATGCCCTTCCTCCCCTTGTAACATGTTGAGTTGTGCAGCTTTCGTGACTTGGCCCTTAGTAATCATGTAGACGAGGGCATCGCTGAACGTTTCAACCCGCTGGAAGCACCAATCTGCCCGTCTGTTGACTTCCAACAGAGCATCATCCCTGTAGAATGTGAGGCGCTGTCCAGCAACATGGACTTGACACTTACCAGTCTACATAGATCCCTATGTATCGTCCTCTAACCACTGGATACCATTTATTATGGTCAGAAAACATTGTACGGGTGACTTCGGCAACTGTGGTAGTGGTGGAGAGAGGGGATCGTGTTAACTCGATATCGTCGATTAGTTCACTCAGGTGGGTCATTTGGGCAGCATGGGTTTTAGAACGGACATATATTGCCATAGGGAAGGATGGACTTTTCTTGCTGCTCGCGATGAAAGGTCTTTGTGAATTATTCAGTAGTGCCACTCACAGAAAGTGTAAGTATCAACTTCCTCACCGCTTCTCTTTGAAACCCAGAGAACTTCCTCCAACAATGTAGCAGTACATTCCTGATCTTGATGTGAAGATGACTTTTGAGTCAGCATGGTGGTGAGAGAGGAACGAATAGTGGATGTACGAGATGCGTTGCACAGGTGAGCCTGAGACTCACGATTATGGTAACTGCGCCCGTGCAGTGGCCCATCACTGGGCTGGATTGCGCATACAATCATGATGCATCACAGCCGTTCATTATACACTAGGCTCAATTAATGACTCATATTCGAGGGACTATGTAGTACACCATGTTCATACGTCAACTCCAAGCACCAGTAGTGTTGATACATAGTCAATCAAGCCATCCATCTTGCATGCAGTATCGTCCTTGTCCAATCCCTGTGTGTCATCGGAATTATCCTCGTGAATATTGTGTTGTTCCTCCTCAACCAGGCCGGGTTCTGCAGAAGTCTCCCCTTCGTCAATGACAGCTGCTTTGTGAACACCTACAGTGCAATTCCCAGAGAATCCAGGAAGTGCATACAGTGCAAGAAGACGAGCGAGAATGTGGGCATTCATTCGCCAGCGCCGCTCACAAAACTCTGCTACTGGGACATACATGATGTCACCTGCCTGGCTGAGTTGTGTGAGAACAGCAACAATTTTTCTTTCTTCATCGACGATGGCCGTATGGAGCTGGCAAACCTCAATGTTGCAGCGTGTAACTTCCTCGTGTGCCCATTCCAACCGAATGGACTGTTTCATGGGCTCACGCATGGCTGGCTCAGCCCACTGTTTATCACGAATGTCCTGTGCTGATTCCTCGAGCAGAGTAAACTCCTTGAGAAAGGCGTAATGAGATACATTTGACCATTCCAGGGTGAGCTGTCCGATCTCAATGGCAGCTTCATTGTAAGCCTTTATTGCTGTCTGAATAGCCTTGCAACACGTCTGGAGGGATTTCGCAATGTGCGTTCGCATCTTGTATCCTGAAAACATTATGAAATAAGTTTCATGAAAAATGCATGAACTCACCAGTTTGAGAGAGATTGAGCTTGTGTAGTTCGAATAGTCGAAGGACGATCAAGCGCTGGAGATGATTCAATGCTCAGTGGTACTTCTGCTGAGAGATGTATTTGACTGTCTCGATGTACTCAGGATCGAAGACATCCCACCGCCGTGTGATACCCATCTTCAACTCTAACGCAATAAGCTCACAGAGCATTTCATCATAGCACTCTAATGATTGACAGCGCATAGTTTCGAGTTTGCGTGTTTGAGAGAAACTTGCATAGTAAGATGAACTGATTGCCGGTGATGAAGATGGGGGCAAGAACTCATAATTAGTTGGCATAGCATTGACAAACGCTGATCCCACAGTCTCCACGTTGGACCTGGGATGGTGTTACCAAGATTTCATAGAAAATCAGAGACTTCCTACCTTGCTGCCCTGATCTTCTGGAGCAGTTCTACATATGCAACTGCATGCAAGTCCCACTCTCTCTCCTTGCTGCCCATCTTGAGATACTCGGACTGCTCAGTTCTCCATTGCTGAATGTCTTCGTCGCTGACTTTGAGTGAACATTTAGCTTCTTCAATGGCAATGGCCTCCTCATTGATGATCTTCAGAGCTTGCACATAATGCCGGTACAACGTAATGCCAAGGTTGAGGTAACTGTCTTCGTCCCACTGCTGGAAGAACGTGTCAATGAAAAGCTGGCAGTTGTAAGCAGATGCATATCATGTGACGGCTGCAAGTTGATTAGATGAACTGAAGATTCGCTCCATGGCACCAAAATCCTCAAGCCCAGCTCCCGTGATGACATTCAGGTGATTTACATCTTGGCATGTGTAGCTGTGGGAATAACCATGGAATGCATCAACACAGAGCTGAGATTCAGTGGACTCGAACTTCGAGTGTAGGGAGCTCGAGGCGATAGTGGCAGATAACTTGCATCTGATATCATAGCCTATGAGAAGGTGAGGTCCAAGAACCTCAAGGGCCTTGTTGACAATTGCAAGAGAATATTTGAAACTAAAAGAATACATCAGATGGATGACAATATTACACTGATGATACGAACAGCTCGCCACTCCAGACCATATCTCCAATTCACAAAATCATCCCATGGCGGCACACGCTTGCAAACACACCGGTCTCCTCAAAGATACCCCAGCTCTTCTTCTTGGCATCCGCAGCCGCTGCCTTCCAATTCTCTGCGCAACTTGACGGGCCAAGGGAGGTGGCACCTGCGTCAGCATCTTCTGCAGGGCTTGTCGTGTCAGGTTCTTGGCGTCCCTTATGTAACTTCCTCAGCAAACTTGTCGATATACTCAGCATTGAGAAAGTAATCGCTCTTGAATACGTGCTGGTCACCGACTTGGCGGTCACCTAGTGAAGCCATACGCGATAGCGAATTGTTGCCATCAATTGCAAAAAGGCGGGAGTAATGAAGCTCGGGTTTATCCTTGAGCTGCCAAGTGAGATGAAACATCGTACATGAGGGAGTGGAGAAGATTATGTACTTCATAACAACATGCGGGGCAGGCATTCTTCACCCACCAATCAGCTTGATTACGTCCGAGGGCTTCCTTCACACGCATGTCAACCTGTCGTCGCAGTAGGAGGTAAACATCGAAGGCATCAGCGAGGACAGTGCGATAGCGGCGGCGGTAAGGCAACTGATAGACGTCAGCCTATGAATAAGCAAAGTGTTTTTGAAACATACCTTGTAAATGTCACAAACAACCTTGGCAAAAGCTTCAATACTGAATGATGGTTTCCAGAGGCGAAGTCGTCGATAGAGTTCAAGTGTGGAGATGGAGACAGCGATTGTGGGGGTATGGGGAGTTGGGCTGAGGTGCCCATTAAGTACAAGGGCTTCAACTGTGCTCTTGATCATTGCAGCACGGGACACAGTGATCTCGGCATTGACAGTGTAGATGTTGATACATGGGATCGTGAAGTCATATGATATTTCATTTGCTGGAGGGACGGCAGGCGGGGACGACTGACCATACTGAAACTGGAGGTAGGCTAGCATGAGTGAATTGAGCAGTGGTGCCCAGTTGGCTTGGACACGTTCAAGCCTCAGACGCCAAGTTCGGTGGTCCCTTGGTGACCTGTCGAGTGTCAAGAGGTGTATAAATAGACGATGCAATGCTTACAAGTGACTGGCAGTGTCCCTAACAGCACAAAGAAAGGAATGTTCATCTTGTAAGTGGTCGGGGAGTGTTTCCCACTGCAGATCTGAATCATCTTGAAGAGTGTTGTGGTTGTCATGATAGAACGAGTCTTGTGCAATCAAATTCGGGTGCTGGATGTCTTGAAGAATATCATAGGAGTCTTTGCTAAGGCCAGCGAGAGATGTCGCGTAATGCTCCTGGCGTCGATGACATTCAGTACATAGTTGAGATTGGCCGAGATTCCTTGCCGCAGTGCGGGCACCCATCCTGGAGCTCCCTACGACCATCTTGACAAAACGGGAGACGCCAATGGGGCAGTCTGCAGGCATTTTCATAGCTTGATGGGGAGAGTAAGAGGTGTTGCTTCCTTCCGGTGAGGGAAAGGGCAATCAACAAAGTCACATGGTAATCTAACCAACGGAGACTTACCAATATAACAATGGTATCAAACGGACAGTGCCATCGTGTTCGCACTGCAAGAGAATGTCAAAACGCTTGAAGCGTGAAGAGAGACGCTGTTCATAGTGTGCTCACTGTTGGGAACAGTGAGCGCGCACGGCGAAGCAATGGTGGCGGTTCCAGAGTCGTGTGAACTGGGGTACTCGTCCATAGCCATGTTGGCAAGTGATGAGGTCATGCCCGTACGATGTGGTGGTGGCAGTACATGACATATACTATTCTAGGTAGTGTTCCAAAGTGGAATATTTAGATTTATTGAGGGTGGTATTGGGAGTGAGTGGGAAAATGGATTTAGTATGCTAATTGGCATGCCATTCCCACGCGGTTCGGCAAGCTTAGAAGCATTATATAATGTGATGTCCAGGTGTTCTGTGGCCGCCAACTTCGCGTAATGATCAGATGGGCCAATTTCTGGTCACACTCATGAACCACGGCCGTGAGTCAGTGGCAGTGCATCAACTCCAGGCTTAGTTTGTTGTCACAGTCCATTCCCACTGAAAGCACGGTCTTGACTGGGATTGCATTCGCCAACATCACTCCTGGGTCAGGTCAGGTTGGGGACAATGATGGAGACACTCGGAGACGACTCAACCTGATGTAGTCAGAGAGGACGCACCCAGGGTTGAAGCCTACTAGGTTTCAAAAGTTGATGAATGGATCATGATATATGATAGATGGAGTGTCTTCATAGCAGGAAATTGGTGTTCGGGGTAACCAACAGCACGCTGTCAAGCAATCATGAATAATCATATATGCATACCTGGGTCAGGGGACGACTCGCTGATTCAATATTTGACCGATAGCTGTAGACTTGACATTCCCACTACATTAGTAGTGGGTTATGTGGGGTGCTATTCGATGCGCAGTTTTTTTCAGTTTTTGCAGACGTTTTAGATCCTTGGCATTTTAACTCTTTTAGATGGTTGTTATGTAATGTGCCTGGCTTGGCACTGCTGACTGCAGCTACCAGTTAGGGGCTCCGTGCCAATTGTCAATGCAACACAACCATGAACTCACTGCATCTGGTATTTACGGGAGCCGTGCCAATTGTCAATGCAACCACAATCTCGTTTGATATGGTTGTTGGTATTTTTGGTGATGCCCATCCTTTTTTGGCTTTTGATTTTACTCTTGCGCATTTGATGATGACTGACAGATGGTATTCTAGGCAAGCACTTCTAACTGCTGATTTTGAAGGCACTCAGTTTACAACAGTAGTTCATCCCCTGTTTGTGCAGGGGCAGATGCTCAAGAAGAGGTGCCTGGTATTGTTGTTGGGATGGATTGGATTGGTGCTTTTCGTGTTGTCATGTGGAATTTCTCGCAACCATGTTTTGTCATGGAAGGTACTGTATGTGTTCAGAGGAGCACCTTGATGATGTTGAACCAGAAAAGTTAACTGACAGTTGATTGCCCTCTCATCTTTTTTTCGGCTCTGGATATCAGTGGGTTTTTGAAATGCTGGAATACATGTTATTTCGTGTTGTCAATAGTCATGGCACCGATGTCTCCTTGGCTGACAAAGCCCTTTGCCACACACTTCTACAAATCGCCATCACAAATGGTGGTTTAGATAAGTGATCGTTAATCATGTAAACATTTTCCGTTCTATTCTGTACTACAACCATTTGCTTTACTTTACTACTACATATCTTTATCTTTCTCCACTTTCAACCGAATTTCAACTAAGTTTCCAATACACCATAAATCTTGTACTCCAGTATGAAGAGGTGAACACAACCAACTGAGATGGACAACTTTCCAGTTTGGCTAATAAACAAATGTAAAATGTAGCAGGCTCTGCCACGATAGCTGGCACTACTTACATATATACTTACAGTATATGACCAGTAGCCTACACTTTGCCGCGATTTGCCTTACAGACACAACATGGGGCTTCAGTCACTGGGCCAAGGCTGCCACACTCATGGCTATATGTCATCTTGAACGGTGATTGTAGAATGACCGTCAGACATTCCCTGGTCTCTTCACCCTGCAACGGGCCGACGACGCGAGGAAGACAGTGAGTCACTCGCTGTGGTACCAATACCAATATTTTGTATAGGCAGCCTATATGCATTGACGAAAAGAAACAGCTAGTATCGCGACAGAAGTCCTTGCGGCTGGGAAGATTGTGTTCAGCAGCACTGCGATATAATGCACCGGTATTGGTGAGTTTATTACAGACCGTAGTCATTACTTGTGTCATGCATCTAGGAAGCGTCTGGCACGATTGCTCGAAGAGCAGGCTGCTTCTCCATGTAAGCGGCGTTCTTCATCGCGATGCTGTAATCGCTACCATTCCCCTGCATACCAAAGTTGGTTAGAATAGAATGACCACTGGATCGATCACGAACAACTCACAATCATCGTGATCGGGAAGCCAGGGTCGAATGGAACGATACTCTCCAGGTACTTGATGTGCTCGAGGGTCAGCACGATTTCCAGCGCCTCGAGGTTGGCCTCTAGATGTTCCACTTTGCGACCTCCAATGATGGGGAACACATACGGCGCCTTTTGCATGACATATGCGATCGCTACCGCAGTGATGTGCTTAGCGCCGATTTCTTTGGCGACCTTCTCCAATGCTTTGCTAACGGCCCTCTCTGTCTCGTTTCGCTGCCACTCGGGATTGAAAACCGTACGGCCCTTCTCGCCCGACTGAAGACGCCGCTCTTCCTCCTCATCGCTGTGGAGCTTTCCGCCTGCTAGTACACCCCACGGAGCCAAAGCCATGCCTATGCACGGTCGTAAACAATCATGTGGTGTCAAAGAATGACCCCAAAACGTGAACATACCATAGGCCTTGCACATTGGGATGATATCCCGTTCGAAAGAGCGTTGCATAACATTCCATTGGCCTTGATAGATCACAAACGGCGTCTTCCCATGAGCACGGGCATACTGGTTCGCTCCGGCTACAACCCATGCAGGGGTATCGGATATTCCCTTGGAAATCGGACAAACTCAGTTACTCGCGGACGGACACGAGATGTTCGGTACTTACCAGGTAAAGTACCTTTCCTTGCTGAACGAGTGTGTGAAGACCATTCATTATTTCCTCGATCGATGTGTCCCAGTCCCACCAATGCACGTAGAGGATATCGATATAGGAAGTCCTTAGCTTTCTCAAGCTCGCTTCCACGCTGATGTGCATAGATTTCACGCTGTTCCCTACATACAACACCTTTTGCTTGACCCCGGTCTCTCTGAGCACATAATTTGAAGAATACTTGCATAGAAGTGAGTACCGACGACAATGTCGAGACCCAATGCTCGATAACTCACCTTGGTTGCGATGACAAGCTGATCCCTAATTCCGCGCGACTCGGCCCATTCGCCAATAAACTCCTCTGAGCTCTGATCCTGGCTGTAACGGAACAGTAACCATGACTGACACGTATGATCACTACGAGATACTCACTACATGTTAGCAGTATCGATGAAGTTTCCGCCTGCTTCATAAAATGCATCTAGCAGCTTGAAGGAAGACTCCTTGTTCATTCCCCCCATGCCAAGCTGCTCCCATTTGTCCCCGATGCTCATGGCACCGAGCTGGAGAGGGGAAACATGAATCGAGGCATGAGGCGACAGAGCGCGGTATCGAGCCAGCCGGGAAGTAGGCTTAGCCACTGGTACCATTATCGACGACATCGTAGGATTCTGTTATGAGATGGAACGCGGCGACAGATGATGGCAGACGGAAAGTGTTGGATGTCCAACTCAGTTGGACGCAAAGATTTTATACCAGGCTTCCCAGCATGTATCTTGTCGTCAGCATTGTCACATTCCAGTAATATGAGATGCATAGGTAAGCCCAGTACGGGGAAAGAAGGTTCGAGGAGACTGCTTTACACTCAACTCGAGTGCTGACTCATCACTGATGACGAGCGCGTTTGGGGATGTTGGGCTACACTGGCGCTCCAACGCTGCCTTTGGGTTTTTGTGGCGCGAATATGGTCACCACGTATCGGAACCGCCTGGAATACGAGTCAAAACGTTTTATGATGAGCATATACGAATTTGTCAATTGTATTTTTCTCGAAGACCTGACCAACCTGTGCCTCGCTGACGATGGAAATATGACATGATAGACTTTACGGTGGGTACGGATGTCTAATACTTTGCTTCCGGTCGTTGAAAGTGCGGTCGTTAGACCTGAAGTCAGAGAGATAAAAATAGAAACACACCATGATCCGAGAAAACAATCTTAGTAACTCATTCTTAATGACACAACTGAAAGGAAGCGCGAGCCACACTAGTATTACTGACAGCGGGTTAAGCCTATGTTGTCGTAAATTGAACAAATGCCAGTCGTATCAAGAGTATTTCCCTAGAGTTCAGTGCACTCATAATAATTTAGGAATAATGTGGAGACTGAAGCACTGACTGCTTGGCAATGAGACGAGAATAACGGCACACAAAGTCTGAAATCAAGATGCTCATCTTGCCCTCTATTTCTAAACCTATTGTGACATATGCTGATTCATGCATGTCGAGCACGTCGACAATCAGGAACACCAGGCAACCTCTTCTTCAGCCGTCTTCCTCCGCGCAAACACGTGGATATGTGCTAAACCCGGAATACTTTGTAACCTCTGCATCACAGGCTCGGAGTGAGTACTCATGGAAGAGGAATAAAAGGCGCGTCGCATAAAACGTACCGGAGGGTTGACGAACCACGCAGTTTCCCACTGGTTTTCTTTCCATCTCCGTTTCACGAATTCGTGCACCTCTTTTCCTGCGTTCTTTACCTTTGTCTCTTCCACCTCACTTCCACTCGGAGAGCGAACAAGTTTGCCCATGGTGATACCCCAGTCGGCCAGTGCCGGGAGGCAGGACTCGAGAGAAGGGAGACTCTCGATGGTATCAGTGGACCCTGTAAAACCACAAAGACCATCTTGCTGAACGCGGGCGTCGACGGAAGGCGAAATCAGAGCAGGATGGAAGACGGGCACTCGGCTCCAGATCAAGGAATGTTCAATTTCAGGAGGAACTGCACAGGTACACCGTCAGCGACCGGGGCTCTTGCGATCTGTCTGCCGCACCTGAATAAGGCCAGTCATTGTGTATGATACAGATCAAGTCCGAGTTAAATGGTATATCGGCCTTGAAATACTCGGGAGATGGAAAGAGTTCTAGTTCTCCGTTCTCTGTAGCAGCGATGGACCGATCGTCTAGTGCGGACGTGAGCAGTGAAAGGGTGTCGGGTTTTCCCCACTGTAGGCGATGGTTTAAAAGGTAGTTGGCTGCATTGCATATGTCAGCGCATACCACGTTACTGTGTCAATATTAACCAATCCATGATGCACGCACTGATTGATCCATATTCCTTTTTAATTCCAATGGCCCATTCGTTGTATCTGCGCTGCAGGTTCCTATCGCGCTTCAGCAGACCGAGGTCTCTTTAAAAGCCGTCACGACGGTGATGTACAACGGTCTAGAATTAGACGTACCCCGAGTTGACAAAGGTCTTCAACTGAAGCCATGTGAAACGTGCGGGGTAATGAGCCCGTAGCTCATCCAGGGTTGGAGGTCCTGAGCGAACGGGGACTTTTTGAACACAAGGAACGACATGGGTCTCGATGGTCATGGTAGCTTACACCAAAATTTGCAGCCCAGCCTTCCGGTCTTGATGGTGGGAAGCCGGGCCGCTTCACGGTCCGAGCAACCATAATTAGCTTGGGTTGATGCGACGGTGTCTTAGATCTCTCCTGCACTTGTACGCCAATGAGCTGGGGTAATGGAGGTTGACTAGAAGTACACATGCGAAATGGGGATACACTAAATGAAGAGTTTCGGCCGTATCAGTACCGCAGGCTGGAATATTAAATTTAATACAACATTGTCACGTAAATATACTACTGCCTCATACCTACTACTACTTTTTCGTTTTACTCTTTTTGCTGCTCGATTCTTCGGTCTTGTCTTCCACTTTCCGCTTCGCTCCGGCTTTAGTTGTTTTCTCTTTCGCGTCCTTTCCCTTAGCATCTTTCCCCTTCCCCTTCCCTGCCTTTCCTTTATCTTCTTTGGGTTCTTTGGGCTGGAGAGTGAAGAAGCCGTCGAGACGCCCCTGCTGTTTTGCGCTGAGAAACTTTTGAAGCTTCTCTGCACCTTTTCGTACGCGTTCTTCACTGCATCAAAAAATATTTCACAAGGTGAATAACAAAGTGCGAAACGGTCACGAACTTGAATCCTTTTTCCACTACCAAAAATTGCACCAAGCCTTCCACATCAGGGCCCTTCCATTCGAGCTGCCAAGTTACACCGTGAGCGCGTGGCATAGATAACTTGGGGAAGTGGGGGTTTACCTCGACCTCGGAAGCCAGCACGACGTCTGGTTTTTCGAATAGCTTCTTGGCCTCCTGCCAGGGCCATTCCTCGGGAACTTGTATGCCCCCTTTCTTCTTCTTGCTGCCCTCCTCTGCATCAGCGGCCTTTTCCTCTTTCTCGGCTTGTCTGGAGGGACGAGAAAGGTCAAACTTCGGTAAACTGGACAGCGCGAATAACTTGCTTCTCTCGTAGGTGCTCGACCACTCCTTCCAACCCATCGAACTCTCTTATCAGTTTCAATGCGTTCTTGGGACCGATGCCCTTGATGGGCTCGAGGTAGTCACAACCAAGTAATATACACAGGTCTATAAACTGTACACGTGCACGGTCAGCACAATCAATATTCGTCGAAGCACCACTTACGCGTGACATGTCCATTTCGAGCCCTTGGAGGGCCTTTTCAAGGATTATCTCTGATATGGGGGATTTCTTGGCTTCGGAGAACGTGAGATGGCGGTACAAGATGGGGGCAGCAAAAGTGAGAGTGTCCATATCTTCCGAGCCGGCTGCGTATACCTGGCAAGAACGGCTCAGTGATTGAGTGTCTGGTGATGCTCGTGGTGACCGTACCTTTCCCCCTCTCGCAAGTTCAGCACACTGTGCTTCCGCTTCTGATGGAGCCTAGCGTACTTATATGTTCAACGCCTCGAAAGATAATGTGGAGACGACGAACGATGACGACAGGTATACCCATAAGTCTGAGGAGTTTTTGACACTCTTCGTTATGCTCCCGGGTAACTCGAACGGTCCGTCTCGCGAATTTGTCTACTTCTTCGGTGGTACCTGTTTCTTTCGCTTCTTCACCCTCAGCTTTTGCTTCCTCTCGCCTTTCGAAACGTTTCGAGAGCTACACATGCACGCGCGTCAATGATAGCTGTTACTCGACCCCTTCAATCTACTCACCACGCCCGACTTCAACTCGGGTGGTCGCCCGTCAAACACGTAGGCGGGTTTGATGCCGCTCTCTACGATGCGAATTGTTCTATAAAAGAACCCCATAAGATGACTCGTCGTTTCGCCGGCATCGTTGGTGAGCATCTCGCCGTCCTTTTGCCGAACGGCGATGAGGAACTGGTAGATTGACATGGACGCGTCAATGGCGACTTTGCGACCAAAGAGGGTCTTGATGTCGTGTTCCACGATGGCTTTTGGTGCATGTTCGGAGAGAAGTGCGGTGAGTCCCTTGATACCCATCGTTGTGAATGATATAGCGTGGTCGTGTCTGCCGAGGCGCGATGAGTTGTGACAGGCGGGAGCGTGACATGTGACATGGACGCGTTCAGCCAATCGACTACACACCCAAATTAGGGTTCACTGCGAATGGATGATTGATGGAAAATATTACATAATTCAATATATTGTGGATATTCAGGTGTGACGTGTTTGGGGTGACGCTATCGACTGAGTGTGAGCCGCTGAGGGATCGGTCGATAGCTAGCAAACAAGGAAATTATGTAAGGGTCTACCAAAAAAGACAACGAGCGCAGCCCAAGGCCCATTTCCATTAGTAAGAGTTGCTTATCGTGATCAATCAGCGGAGTTGATGATGAACATACGTATGTCAGTCTCGGGATTTGTTCCTTCTCCGTTATACGCACACTGACGCGTCTTCCGGGGATGTGACAATACTGATGACAAGACCCAGTCACAGGCTGCCAGCCTAGTATAAAGACCCGCAGTGAACTAGACACTCAACTCACCGTTGCATCCACCCCATCACCTCACCTCACTTCTGACGAGTACCTTCACAATGTCGTTAATGGCACCAGTAGCTAAGCCCACTTCCCGGCTTGCACGATACCGTGCGTTGTCGCCTCATGCTTCGATTCACGTCTCTCCGATCCAACTCGGCGCCATGAGCATCGGGGACAAATGGAGCCAGTTTATGGGGGGCATGAACAAGGAGACTTCATTCAAATTGCTAGATGCGTTCTACGAAGCAGGAGGGAACTTCATCGATACTGCCAATAACTAGTGAGTGTCTCACAGAGATCGTCTTTGTCAGTCATGGTTACTGTTCCGTTATAGCCAAGATCAAAGCTCTGAAGAGTTTATCGGTGAATGGGTCGAGCAGCGTGGCATCAGAGATCAGCTCGTCATCGCAACCAAGGTCAGTAGTCCCATTAGTTCGCTCGGCACCGTACTCATTCGACCGCAAAGTACACAACAAATTATGTGCGCGGGGAGACTGGGATCAAGCAAAAAGTCCTCTATACAGGAAACAATGTCAAGTCGATGAATGTCAGCGTAGAAGCGAGCTTGAAAAAGCTGAGAACCACATACATCGACATTCTCTACGCACACTGGTGGGATTGGGAGACTTCTATCGAGGAAATGATGAATGGCCTCCACACGCTCGTTCAGCAAGGAAAAGTCCTGTATCTAGTACGTGTCGAGAACATCCTTGACATCTTTGGATTCTCAAATCGTTCAACCTTGTAGGGGATTTCTGACACCCCTGCATGGGTCGTGTCCCAGGCGAACCAGTACGCTCGTGATCACGGCAAGACGCCATTCGTGATCTATCAAGGTCAATGGAATATTATGGAGCGCTCTTTTGAACGGGATATCATCCCGATGTGCAAGGCTCATGGTATGTTCGGACTTTCAAGCAATGCCTTTGTATAATTGTTTACGGCCTCGCACAGGCATGGCCTTGGCTCCGTGGGGTGTGTTAGCAGGGGGAAAGCTCCGTAGCAACGAGGAAGAAGAGCGACGTGCCCAGTCAGGCGAGAACGGTCGTGCCTTTTTTACCCCAGAGTGGAAGCGAAACGATCAAGAAGTGGCCATGAGTGCAGCGTTGGACAGGATCGCCAAAGAAGTCGGCGCTAAGTATCTCACTGCTGTAGCAATCGCATATGTCATGCAAAAGGCGCCATATGTGTTCCCGATCATCGGCGGCCGCAAGGTGGAACAGTTGGAGGCTAACCTCGAGGCGCTGGAGATTATTCTTACCCCCGAACACATCAAGTACCTGGAGAGCGTCGTTCCATTCGAGCCAGGTTTCCCGACCACGATAATCGTCAGTGTTTGCATCAGGTTTCTTTACCCACACTATCTAACGTATCCACAGGGTAATGGGAGCGAGTACAACATGTTGATGCAGAATGCTGCTTACATGGAGAGGCAACCTCCTCTTCGTGCGATTTTGCCAGACAACAACTGAATCCGAGATGGGCTTGTCAGAACACGACCATTGTCTCGCAGGACTCTACCACTTGTACTAGTTTAAACTCACCAAGCACCCTTTCAATGTTTATATAATACCGTATGCAAACGCCAAGGTTGATCCTCCTTAGTAGTGTGCGACTTCTGTCCAACCTCAGTCAGGGGTAGGATGGCCTGAAATGGTTAGCCATGTAGTGCCAGGTTACCCGAGCCTGACGAGGACAAGCTGCTCTCTGAAAATCTCTCTCACCTGGATGTTCTCCTGTAGAGGTCTCTGCTCGAGGATTCGTAACTCATCTCTTGCGTTCTCGAGACCAGCAGCCAGGTACGTCGTGACCCCCGCCCGACGGCACAACGCGACGCGAAGCACAGACAAGCCATTCTACGTCACCACGCCCATATTTTACCCCAATGCTCGTGAGCCCAGCCAGCGTTTGATCGTGAGACCTCCTCGCTGACGTGGCTCGCAAGGCCCACATATCGGACACCTCCACTCGCTCGTCACCGCGGACATCATCGCACGGTTTCAGCGTATACTGAACCCTGTTCGTCCGGTGGTGTTCCTCACAGGCACGGACGAGCATGGTCTGAAAATGCAGCAAGCAGCCGAAGCCAAGGGTGTCGATCCACTCGAGTGGTGCGACATTATATCTGCCGAGTTTCGTGTCTGTCCCCGTTCCTCGCCTGAACTATGTTGGTATTCACTGTGACGCCTGTTCGCGTAGAAACTAGGCGAGAGAGCCAATATCAGTGGGACCGTGTTCATGCGTACTACGCAACGACAGCATCGCGACACCGTCGAGCATGTCTGGGTAAGCTTCGTCGATCGCTTCCAAAACTATATTCCTCACCCGTGATCCTATGCAAGCGTGCCCTCGCGGACCAAGGACTGATCTACAAAGATACCTACGAGGGGTACTATTCCACCACCGACGAATGCTTCTATCCGTCCTCTCGTATCGCATCACATCCAACCCGCCCAAACACCAAAATCTCGACCGAGACAGGTTCCGTCGTGGAATGGTCTAGCGAAGTAAACTACAAGTTCAAATTATCCAAGTTTCGCGAGGTTCTTCTCGCGCACTACTCCGTTGCCGCTGAGCTCAACGCGAAAGCCGAGGAAGGACTCGTGTCGCGCGGCGTACACCCGGACGTCTACCAGAACGCGGTGATTCAAGACTTGAAGACGGAACATCTCGAGGACTTGTCGATATCCAGACCGAGAGACAGAATTGGATGGGGAATCCCTGTACCTGGGGATCCTAGTCAGACTGTGTATGTCTGGTTCGATGCCTTGTTGGTGTATCTGAGTGGAGTGGGGTATCCCTCCGCCGGGACGACGGCGTGGCCCCCAGATGTGCAAGTAGTCGGGAAAGACATCGTTCGGTACGTCTGGAGCTGCGTTGTGGATCGTCTTCGATCTCACGCGTAAAAGCTTCCATGCAATCTACCTCCCCGCGATCCTGCAAGCTATGAAGCTCCCAATGCCGAAAACACTGCTAACACATGCTCATTGGACTGCGGGGCAGAAGAAAATGTCAAAATCCCTTGGGAACGTGGCTGATCCTATGACCGCGATGGATGATTTCGGAGTGGATGCTGTTCGGTTCTACCTTGCGCGTGTCGGAGGGAGATTCCGGGATGATGTTGGTGAGTCTGTGTTACATTTTGATGGTGTTGATCACTGCGGCGGAAAGTTGATGCCACGGTTTGTTTCGTAGATTGGTCCGAAGAACAGCTCCGGAAGCATACAGATGAGATACGGAATTCACTTGGAAACTACTTTCTTCGGATAACATCGAATGCCATCAAGAGCCGAGCTGCAAAAGTAACGGAAGCCTCCTCCGAGCCACTGGTGTTCCGCAGTCTGTTCGCTAGACAATTCCCCAACTTGGACTTTGCGGGTGCTTCGACGAGTCCGTTAGACCTCGAAACCTGCAAATTGTCGACCAATGAAGAGTTGTTGACGTTGCTCGACGACCTGGGAGCACGGGTATCAAGCTCCATGAGTAACCTCGAATTAGCGGACGCGCTCCATACGATCGTGCTGGTTTTGAGACATGTGAGTTGCTTCTCGACTCTTATCTCTCCTGAATGCTGAGCAACGATTCAACAGGCGAATGCACTGCTGACAACTCTTGAACCCTGGTCGGATGTGCAGCCGCCAGACGTCGCCTTGTCATGCTACCTTACCGCCCTTGAGACCCTCCGTATCACAGGGATTCTTCTCCAACCATTTATCCCGCACACAAGCGAGAAACTACTCGATGGATTGAATATCTCGACAGATGAAAGGAGTGTAGAGTATGCACGTGTCGGGAAAGGTGAAGTGGGAGGAGGGCTAGTCATGGATGTGAGGGGAGTCAAGTTGTTTGACAAGCCCACCAAGAAGAGTTCATCCGAAAGTTGAGTCGCGAGTATCCTTGTTCTGCTTCGTTATGGTGAATATACCTTTTACAAAATATCATATACTGTACGAGGATACGATCTGATGAAGTATATCCCATCTCAGCTTGCTCTGAATTTCTTCAAGTGGAAGGTATATTGACTTGGAGTAAATGGCGATTGACGTCGAAATCATTGTTTCGATTGTAGCTGCATCTTCTCGACGACGATCTTGACAATGTCTTTCCACTCTGTCATCGCTCCTAGACCTATACACGCAACAGAAGAGGTGAGCAACGTGTAACCAAGAGAATTGATCGACTGCATACCGACGTCCCCACAAGCAAGTCCTTTCCCAATCGGCCCTACGACGTGATACTTGACAACCTCTCGCACGACGCGGAGGTGCTCTGCTGTCAGGGGATGCTCATACATGAGGGTGTTCATCGCGGGGAAGATGTACGTTGGTGTCGTCGGTGCTAGGGCTCGGAGCAAGGACGTCTGACGCAGCGTGGGGTGTCCGAGCGAGGAGGTGAGAGGAGGGACGAGGTACTTACGACGAGGTTGTCGCACAGGCCGGCTGCGATCTTGGCAAGTGTGTTTGCGGAGCATGGAGCGACGAGGACGATGTCTGCCCAGCGCCTTAGTTCGATGTGGAGGATGGGATCGCCGATGGTGTATGTCCCCTGTATAAGTGGGAGGGTTGGGATGACGGAAACCCCTGAGATTCTCGGAAGCGGGCCTGCGTACCGACCACTCATCGTCGTC
>JBBPRX010000259.1:0-18750 GCA_038093195.1 Boletus fagicola
CACTGGCCATGGGGTGATGATGAACGGTTTTCACGGTGAGTTTGCTACCTTCGAGTTTCAGTGCGAGTCCGAGATGCCTCGCTCTCTGGAATCTGGACGCCTTCCATGGGCTCGACACGGTACTAATGAGCGAACTCGCGTCCAGGCCATCCTTTGCCGATGACGAAGTATTCGAGGTCGAGGTCGAGAGGCGGTTTTTGCTATGGTACAAGTGTATCCGTCGAACGAAACCGGTAACCATCGACCAAGTTCGTACCGGCGACCGTGAGTATTCTCCATCCGGCACCGTGACTGGGGAACTCTGTTTCAATTCTCCATCTGACACTCAACACTGGCTCTTTTTGCAGATTGCGCGCTGTCATTGTACGATGGAGAGCAGTTTGCAGAGGTGCTCGAGGACAGGATTGAGATTGGCGAAATCACGTTCACGCTTCGGAGGGATTCAACTGGTGAGGACGCGTCGACGGAAGGAAAAGCCAGTTTTACGACGTACCCATGAGAAGCTCGACTTGCAAAAGGATGATGAGCAGCGTTGACTCGGTGGGTATCACCCATTGTTGCGGACATGATCCTCGGACCACAATGGAAGGGCCTGATAGGCTATGAGGCTTGCACTTTGATTGACAGTGTTGCCTTGTATTGATCCGATATGGTTCAAACGTTCACTATTAGTTATTAGGTTTGTCCACTCATGTCACGATATGACATTGACATACATACTCACTGTATTGTTACACGAACCCTCGTACGGCCGTTAATGGCGCTTGCTGTGCTTCAAGTAAGACCATACGTCAAGGAAAGAACCACATTCCTCGGTCCCAGCACATCCAGAACCTTGGGTCAACCCGCAGCTTGCATTCTTCATCCCGAAATTCAAATCGCATGATCGAGATTTTTGCATTCCGCACAAAAACAAATGACGGCACACCTGTCTCAAGTCTCAAAACTAACTGTGGCAGTTTCACATTCTAATCACATATGACGTCCCGAGATCGTTGGCGCTTTTTTTTTTTTGTTGCACCGCCGCATTGATCAGCAGATCTCTGTGGTATGTACCTGAACTCGACCTGTCTCGAATGAACGGAGTGCGGCTCTTCAGAAACAATTTGAAACACCCCCACCCGGAGGCAGTTTGACTTAGGAACGCCTTCGATGGTCGAGACACGGACCTTATCCGAATCGAGGGTTGCGCAAAAGTCTCAGGGGTACCATGTAACGTTAGCACTTCCGAAACCTCTCAAGTCACGCGAAGAAAGGAATCTCACGCTCGAAATGACCGGTACCTTCAAGGTCGAGTCCCAGTTACGATTCAGAGTAAGTAGCTACTGTTCATGTACTATTTGGCGTTCATGGTCCGGTCTTGACAACAGTTTCATACACATCAGATATCTGTCCAACAATCGAGTTGAATCGGTATTGTCACACGACGCATCATCTCGCCAAGTAACATATCGATCGAGTGTCCATTTTAAGAATTCCAGTGTATAGTGTGTGTGCATACTAATCAACTATCGTTGACGGGCACACGTCCGTAAATTTTAGGTCGAGACTCATTGGCAGGTGTACATGTCAAGTTTTCACGGTTACTCGAAACAAGTCGAGACGTCGATTGGGCATCTCCGTTCGAGTCAGCTCTCTGATCTCCATTGCAAAACGGCAGCACGTCATCGGCCCACCAATCGCAGCTCCACGAGAAAGCGCATACGACACACGGAACATACCTGACGCCATATCGATATAATTACCGATCACCGCTTCCAACCTCACCCGTCCAGTTAACGCGCGAGCAGATTATAATGTACATTCACCTTTTCGTCAAGGAGGAAACGTCGCTAGTGTAGCTCACAATCAGATGATATGCCAAACACGGCATCGGGCCGAGCTTAGTACTGCCCCTCCCACATGGCGAGGATCGCCGTAACCTACAGCTGGCACACCGTTCTTTCAATTGAAGTTCGGATATCTAGGGTAGCTCCTAAGAAAGCACTATATGCCCCGTTGATATGAATCGCTGAACTGATTGCATCCATCAGATTAGGGTGAAGGTTTCATACCCTGGGTCTTGGAAGCTTGGCGCATCAAGCTGTCTCGAAAGGCTGGAAGAAGAAATTTGTGTTTGTCGTAGGTCAGTTGAAACAGTAATTGACAAGTTACGAGACTCACGTCTGCGACGCGCATCGATGCTGACGTGTCGATGCGGATTGTGTCGTCCGGGCAAAATCGTTCCGGGTTCTCATACGTGGATGCTGTGGACGATACCTGATAGAGCTCCAAGGCGGATCAGAAGGCTGCCGCGTATAGTGACTTGAATGTACAGCATTCGGAGTCTCTCATCAAGTCAACCCTACCTCCGGAATTCACAGCGATGCATGTGAACCTCTTGGACTGCTAAATTTGATCACGATTCGGTGAAGTGGGGCACAACTTACGCGTGCAAGGTCATTCTGCGCAGCCCGCCCATGTTCCATCCAGAATTCGCCCGTGTGGAGCCCGCTGGATATCACCGTGTCATTACACTGGGCGTAAATGTCACAGGACGCGTCAAGTAAGTTGTGGGAGAGAGCACGTCGTTCTCACTGAAGGAGGAACGGGGACCACCTCAAGCGCGCCACGATCACATGGCGATAAAGGGCCAGTGTCCCGACCTTCATCGTGATGCCAATGGGGAGACGACGCCTATTGTATCGATGGTCTTCGCTGCTGTGTTGCTGTGTGAGACGCGATGTTCGTGATTCGTGATACAGGCCTGTCTAGTTCCGATATCCGCCTGGACGGACGCACGGAGGGGGCCGGCTGGCCGCTGAAAACTACGGAACATCTATGGATGACCGGGACAGATACGGATATGAGGGGTTTATCCCATTGGATTGATCGGTTGGCGGTGACCCAGAAGCGACTTGGGGGTTCGCACCCCAAATCGCACTCGGGGTGTGGCTCACTGAGCGCGCAATATTTGCCGTTGGCGCTGCTCCGTGGCACCGGGAGCGTCGTGGAATTATGCATGGGTGGGGTTCCGATAGTGGTTCCACGGAGCAACCGTCGCGATTCGCGATGAACCGATGGGTAAGCACATATGGTGCATTGTGTGGTTCGATGGCATGCGAGATCTTGCGGATTAGACACGCGGCTGGCAGTATTGTTACGGAGGCCGTGAGGGAATAAACGGAGGTGGTCTTCCAAGAAGGCAGGTCAATGCTATCAAGTACCGAATAGATACGAGGGTCCAGCTCAGTCGTGCGTGGATAACATATGTATCTACGATGGGAAAGATGGCCATTGAAGGAATGACGAGACACCTTGATGGCAATTCATGGAGCCCAACCGTATTTCACCGATAGTGTCACCTTGTGCCAAGGATTCTCCATCGATCATCATCAGATAAGGCCCATTCGAGCAATACTGAAACTAGATAACACCAAGACGGCGGAAAGACGAGTGTGGAGATGGATTACGGAAGATATACGCTCTCCCGGGAAGCTGTAGATTTGAATGGAGCAGAGAAGTGAGAGAGTAATGGACGGTGGCGACGGGGCACAGGTTTGGTAGGAAAGAAGGTTCTGTGGGGTAGACGGGAAGCCTGCAAGAGCGAAGAAGGAAAGACCCTTCTCATGATGACATGAAAGTTCCAATGCTTCGGGCGGGTCAATTATGGCAACGCAGCTAAGGCGGAAGAACTTCGAGGGTTGTGTGCGTAAATTGGGGTGATGCTAGACAAAGTGGAGCCAGAACTTGCAATTGTTCCCAAGGTTGGATGAACGGCGTCGGTGTAAAACGCAGCATAGCTGTGGATAGAGCGGAGAAGGGCGGGAAGAGTGACACAAATGATCGGCAGTAGCGAAGGCGCATGATGTGTCAACATTGGCGTCGCAAAGAGCACAACGTCATGCCATCATGAGGAACATCAAGTCTGCTGCGGGGTTTAGCGATGAGCACGTGTCTGGTGGGCGGGCCCGGATGGTCGAAGGCAGGGGAGAGGTTCATTCTGGTCGGGGCGTAATACGCGCGGGAACGAATCTGAGACTGTCCGACGACGAGACCGTCGGGGGCTATTCGAGCAAACTTATCGGATGCTGTTGCTCACGGATTGCGAGTCGGACTGGGTGAATTCAAGGCTGTCTACGATTCCATTCCAACGTGTGTTCGGCGAGGCTGCTGTCACACGATCACGTCCTTTCCTCCCCCTGTCACCGGTCACCCGTATACATACCTCCCTCTCTCTCTTCCCTTCCACTCCCTCTGCCCCCATGTCCACGTCCACACCCACACCCATCCCCCGTCCCCCCTCCCGCTCTGAACGCCTCCTCAGGGATACCCTCCGCAAGGACGATACCCTGCGCACACACGGGGCCCACTCCTCACGCCCGCGCTCAGCCTCGAGCACTTGCGACGACGACGACGACGACGACGACTTCTTTCAGTCCGCCATCCTCTTCCGCTGCCCATCCCGCCGGAACAGCGCCGCGTCTGCACTTGGCCACGGCCACCCAACTGGCTTTTACGTCCCAGACGAGATCGAGCATGCTTCCTATTCTCGCCTTCTGCGCTCATCTTCCTACTCTGGTTCCTCGCGCTCTGGTCGCTCCGGTCGTAACTCCTCCCCTCGTCCCGCATACACACAGGAGAAGCAGGAGGAGCTCTCGCGCCACCATGACGCCGCTCCACACGAAGCTGTTCTACGCAGTCGTCTCGACTCGGTTATACACAGCATGCGGATAGACAAAGACAGAGATGCTGTCGATGTGAGTCTTTGTGTCGCATTATTTGGATCTTATGCTTCTCTTCACGACAGGCACTGACACATGTCCAGTCACACACCGCGTCCCTCCCTTCCTCGCTTGGTTCCATCTCCAATTCACATACGCACTCGCATGAATCGCACCAGACGCACCTGACAGTCCCCGATCCCGACCCGTGTGTCACATTCTCATCCCGGCCAAAACGGACATCCCCGAGAGGACACCGGCACTCACAGTCCGCGTCTGTCGTGCACGCACAACCGACTTCCCCTCAGCGAACTTCCATTCCACCACGTGTAACACCTCAGTCCCCACGAAGTCCTCGGACCCAGCAAGGATTACGTTCGCCTCCGCAGACTCCCATGTCACACGAGAGGGAACGGCTAAAACGCCTACACCCAGACTCTCCCTGGATGTATGCGCCGTTACCACCATCGCCACCCACATTTTCGGCCTCGCCGTCGAAACGTGGTAGCCCCACGGTCATGACCTTTGTTACCAGCCCGCCCATCGTCGAGACGCACGCGCATTTACCGACCCGTTCCCCTACAAGACATTCCCCCAATTCTTCGTCTACTTTTGACCCCGAGGCAGCCTCTCACGCTCTCAGACAACTGCCGGGCTACGTGTCTTTTGCATCCGTCGCTGGCCTTGGCGCACCCCCCGAAGAGGAAGACCGACGAGGTGCACGGAGACCACTTGTTGGCTTCACTCTCGGAGGTGGAAAAGGCCGATTATCTGGCCTTGGCCTGGGCGGTGGGAAATGGTGGATGTTTTGAACACCATCGAGCTGGGATCGGTGTGCGCAAAAGCGGCAGGCATCCGACGTGTCTCGGCATCCTTTGTCGCGATTTTCCAAAGCCGATGGCCGACGTGTTCGGACAGGTGAGTCAGCCCGAGGCACGGCTGCTGCGCCGTTCCACAGAATACATACCGGCCCATCACCTGACAACCGCCACTGGCCACCACGTCACGGATTGACTGCACTTTACGATAGATATGGATTTGACCCAGACTATGTTATTGTAACTTATGCCACGCATGGATGTCGTGGGTTGATTGGGGAGATGTCTGTCATTTCTGTGTGCTTCTCTCCCCCTGTCACTCTTTTATTCTCTCGAGGGACCACCTAGCTTGGGTGGAATTGTGTGTACTTTTTCTGTGCCAGGGATTTTTGTTGTATCATGATAATTTAGATGTGGGTCACTCTGGATGATGGAATTAGATTTGTACGCATCCTTTGGGTGACATTAGCGTGGGCAAGGAGGCTGTGCCATACACATCCACAAACACGTCCTGACTCTACTGACTGGACAGCTGGCAACCGCCATCATCAAACACGCGTTGCGTACACTTATCGGACACGCTCGGGCGGTCCACTGTGAGTGCTGATACACGTGTGTGCTCATGATCCATAACGTTATACACACGCTGATCTTCCCGAGTTCCGGGCAAGAAAAAACCATATGGTAGCGCAACTTTGTCTACCGAGAGAGGAAACGTGTCCAACATCCCAAGTCCACCCTGACTTTTTGGTGTGAAGTGGCGTGTTTTCTGGAGACCGGTCACCGGGGACCTCGAGTGCGAGTGTGGGACCATTATCGATGGTGGACTGTGAATATTTGAATGGCCACGACAGGCTGGGAATGGTTCAGGAACGAAGGGGATTGGACGTCCCCGTTATTGTGCATGATTCAATGATGAGTCAGTTTGTTTGGGGGAAAGAGGGATTCAGCATCCTCGTGGGAGGTCAGATGATGACGCTGCGTGCGGCCGTGTGGGCAGTACATGTTCGAACTAGATTTGACAAACGAGACGGGGTCAAGGGGACTCGTCCCTGAAACCCGCCCTGCACATCGTGATCCCGATTCGTGGCGGCTGAGATAGAGTGGCTTTCTCGAATCGCGGTGAAAAAGGATATCTGACAACTTGTGGGCGTAAACAATTAACCGTCATATATTGAATGTGGCTGTATACTAGTACACCGTTGACGCTTGTGTCGTTTGGACGAGTATTTGTACAAACAATGTCAAACAGCCTCAAATCCGTAGTGTTCGGTAGCGATGAACCTCCGGTATGTGTAGCGCGTGATGTTGTGTAAAGCGGACGTTCTGATTGATCCACAGAACTGAATCCCATCGCTTGGAGAGAGTTGCACCCTCTGAGGAGTTTGACAGGGCCGGAGCTTCACATGAGACCCTCAGATCGAGAACCTAACCTTCCCGCTTGACGCTGTGGGTAGCAAATTTCCTCTCCGAGCATCATGAGAATCCAGGCAGACCTTTCACTTGGTGCGCCCCGTGTCCATTGGTCACCTTTTCGCCGCTTCGTTCACGGCCCCTCTTAGTATCTCAGATGAGTCCATACAACATGCCCCGAACATCATACCATATGCGTTGCCTTCCTTCACATGATCCGCTCTGTGAACTGAAGGACCGATCTTAATCAGCCTCAACCGAATCGTCTTATGTGTCTCCGCAGCTCCTCCCATGGGGCACTCTATTACCCCAGGTCGTGTGACAGAGAGGCTACATGGCACTTGTGAGGTGATTCCCTCTGTTTAGCGAACAGACGTCCTGAATCGTCTTAGAACCCCTATTTAATAATTGAAAGCAACCTGGACTTCTTCTCTGTTGAGATGCTGACTTGCCAGTACCGCGCTTGTATGCGGACGTGCCCCTGGACTTTCACATCGCGTGAACCCTATATACGATGTTCGGACCATAGAGGGATGACATTTGTGGCGCGATAGATTTCACCCTGTTCAAGTAACCGACTCTCGTTTTCATCATGACCCTCTTTCAGTGACTTGATGACTGCAGAAAATGGTAACAAGTCCACGTTATGCAACCTTTGGAACGGTGAAATATGACCGAGTGCAGCATACAAGGTACGCCCCGTCTCAGCTGACTGGCAGGACCCTGGCGTTAGCCGTCCAATAGGCTTTCCAAATCCAGACTTGTGAAGGTCTCTTGTACGTATTTACACTTGCTCCACTATTAGGTCCTAACCATGCCTGATGGATTATATGTGTCATCAGACTGCATCAAACGCGGACACGAACGCGACGCGCGTTCGCGCTTGAATCATGGTGTAACTGCCTCATGGGGTTCTTGAATTTATTTTGAATAGTTCTAGCTATGTCAAAGCCTCACAGGTCGATCGCACATCTTGTTCCGATCAATGCCTGTATGGACCTGGTGGCGTTTTTGTAAGATGAGTCTCCGTGGTGTTCTCTCGTCCGTGCCCTTTTGCAAATTCAATTCGTATTATGGGGGGGCCACGGAGGCGACGCAGCAACGTTGAATTGTTCCTCCCGATCGCGCAAGCAAATGGTTTGTGGAGCTCAAGCCGTACCTGGGCAAGTCCGTGGAGTGGCAAGTCCTCACCACAGGGTCGCCGTTCGTCCTGGGCTGTACGCAAACAAAAACAAGAGGTTCTGTTAAGTTCTGGATCCTTGGAAACCCAGTGCGTCATATCCGTCGATGTGTGTGCATCCGAGGCTGCATTCTGTCCCTGTGCCATCACCGCCCGTGCATGCACAGATAATACAACTGCAAGGGTTTTCACCATGTGCTCCGTAAAAGTAAAAAAATTTCACGCAAGAATTCCACTGTCGTGCAAAATACAGACGAGTTTATTTCTCTCCCTCCCCGCGCAAGGCGGCAAGGGAAAGGTTAACTGCGTCGGCAAGTCGCAACAACGCTGACGCGCAGCATCAACTTTTTTTTTCTTCTTGTTTATTTCCTCTTGACGCGGCGCGGTCGGCGCAGCCACCCCTTGACACTTGTGCACCGCGTGTTTTCAACGAGGGTCAACATGGCAAAACGTTCCCCTTGCCCCGAGCAGCCACATCGATCAAAAAAGAAGAGGCTGGACGAAATCATCCAAACAACGCCCTCTCGATCGTTTGGAGGACAATCGCGAGTTTTTTCTTCTTCTGAGAGACGGTTTTTTTGATCCCTACCTGCCTGCAGGGGCACTCAGTGACCCTGGCCTGGTATCACTGGCAGGCCGAGGCGAACGACTTGTCGCTTGTGTACATACATACTTGGCCCGGATCGGTGAGGCAAATGCTTCGGTTCGGTTCCCGGCTCGTGGTTTTTTCCCGATGGGCCTGACTTGAAATTTATGACAGTCACGGTATGAGTCATATATGTGTCAGGGTGTGGGCGACATACACGCGCGGGCGCGGCCGGGTGGCGTTGTTCTTTTCTTTTCTTTGTCATTTTATTCAATCATGATCTTAGCATAGACTGGCTGATGGCCGTACGGCCCGTACGCTGCGCAGTGCGCCACGGATACCGACAATCAAGCAGTTTCCGTCGTGGTCAAAAGCGGTCGTCGCCAAACTCGATAACATACATTTATTAAAACATAAATTCACATGCAACGTGTATCGACGAGCGTCCTGACAAAAACGATATCCTACATGATAACAAATACAACTCATCTAAACAACGCAAGTAAACGCGAAATACGTTCAACAATCGGAAACGTTCTGAAATCTACAAATAAGTGAGGGCGTGAAACGAATAACTAATTTAAAAAGGAAAATGGCATCCTCCTGGGCACGAAACTCGAGCAATCAGCGAGGGGAAATTAGCCGACGACTGGTGAGGACCAGTGAGGACCAATCCCAACCATGCAGGGGCACTGTAAACGCCTCAGAATTGAAACCCGCCTTCTCCGAGGTCAATGCGCGTGCCACGGTACCCACACGTTTGACATGGTCAAGCAGTCATGAACGCGTGTAGCACCCGTGCTTCCAGAATGCAACTTGACACGACGTCTCCCGCCAGTAAGCCAACCAAAGCATCCGGTGGGCACAACGTCGACAGGTTCTAGCGAGCGCGTCTGTATCGCTCGTTGAAGCTTGGCTATGACGACGTCCGCGTCGGTGCTCTCAGGTGGAGGCAGTGCACGGACGATGACCTGAAGTTTCCCAACGTCGTAGTGGGAGTGAGAGTGTTCGTCGCTATCGACGTCCTTGTCGTCCCCGTCAAACGTGTTCCACCACTCGTATGCTGTCTCGTCCGACAATGCATCCTTGACGATGATCAAAAGTGGTCGTGTGTCCCCTCCGTACGACCCGTAGAAGGCGGCGGCGCGCCGCCGAGATGCACTCGGATCACTGCGGACGGAGGTACAAAAGATCAAGAGATCTGCCCCGCGCGGAGCGATCTGTTTCTTGAACCGGGTCCCAGCGCGGAGGTGTTGGTCGCGGATACAATAAACGAGGAGAGGACTCCCGCCGACGTCCATGAGGCTGGCGCCTTCAAAGGGCGACGTGTCCTTGGCAGACCCAATCGGATCGAGTGGATGTTCCGGGAGGTCGTAAAGTGCAACGATGGGCATCGGGTAGCGACCGTCGTGTCGGGGCTTAAACATGGCCCGCACATCCCCAAGAGCGGCCGAGACCCAACCCTCTCGTTCAACTCCCCAGCGATCACGTGCACATGTGCTCGCGATCAAGGAAAGGACGGCCTGTCTGGACACGTGACAACGCTGCTTGAGAATGGGCGAATTGACCTTGTCGGCGTTGAGCGTGGTGACACACGCATGCCCATCAAAGTGCATCTTGAGCGTGGAAAACTCTGTCTCATTGGTAGCCCACCAATCTGCCATCTCCCCTTCGTAATTCTCCAACCCAGTCACGACGACCACGATGGGTACCTTCTTTCGACAGATCGCGGAGTAAAAGAGGTTATAGTTCCTGAGCCATGTCTTGCGAAGACGAGAGGCCCTGACGCAATACACCAGGAGGTGTACACCGTTGGCCCTGCTCAGATCGCGCAAAAGGTGTTTCAGATTCTCCTCTGCAATCTCCGCAGGAACAGTTCCGTAAGTGCCTTCCTCGAGTCCTGCCGTGTCCCAAATTGCGTACGGTGTGTCGTCGACCTGTAATTCATACTTTTTGTGTTGGAACGTGCAACCCTTGGCACTACTTGAAGTGGCGGCGATTGATCGACCAGCAACTAGATTAATCAGAGAGCTTTTCCCTACGCCGCTCTCTCCGAAGACGACGATGTTCTTTGAAGAGCTTCTAGTGGGCTGCTGCAGAGAAGAATAAGTACGTTCTCAAAAGAAAGAGGTGGGGCACACGAACGACTGGTACAGCTTTGCGTCGTGACATCCGCGCGGTAGGAAGACGTTGCAATGAGTCGGGTTCTATAGTCAGGATAGGCCCTTCTTTTTGTACATATTACGCGACCCACCCACGGAGTTGTTGTGTAAGAGCCAACGAAACCCCGACAGCGCTCATCATGATGTAGTTATGCGCGTTTGTTTATTATTGTTCGGAATGAGGGGGAGCGAAGTAGGGGCGAACCTTCTTTTCTTTTTGGCGCGAGAATTCATAAAGGGGGACGAATACCGAGAGTCCCCAATTCCCCGGTCAGTCACGGAACGCGCCGTACGCGTGATAAATGAAAGGAAAAAAAGAAAAAGAGAGATGAAACGGACGGGGGGGTTGGACGCCATGATGCCGACCGAGTCCAACAACGCGTTGGCCTGCAGGCCAAAAACATTCGATGATTGATGCTCGCTGGATTCGCAGCGCAATTGAAACCCAACGCATGGTTCCATTTCGACGCTTGGCGATTGAAACGAGATGATGAGAGCCTTCGTTCGTTCGTTGGATCACCGTCGCGCAAAAGCGAGACAAGCGTGGACAAAATTCCCAGACACTGCTACTCTAGCCTGAAAAGGCATGAACAACTAGCATATATGGTACATTACTTATGTCCGCGTAGCTATGTAGTACAAGTTCTCGGCATGAGCTAGAGAATTTTCTGACATTTGCATTTGCTCAGAACTCGCTTCTTGACGTTTTTCCCCAGTTCCTTCGGACATGAATGGAGTTCATTTATGCATTGCTTGTCAGGCGCCGGTGGGCGACTCGACGATCAATGTGGCAAGCTGAAGATCGTCGCACTGTCATTGTCACAAAGCGCAAACACCCACACGGCATCATGTTGGCAGAAAACTCGAACACGCAGGTTGATCGCATGTCTTTGCGGTGGGTTCTACTTTACATATGTACATTGTGGCGCCGTGGCCAATATGATAACTACAACTACGCACATAGTCAAGAAGTATGATACTTATATAGATAATCAAGTTAGCGCTAGGCTAAACTTAAAGGTGGCTTCGACCCATGGCGGCCGCAGGGAAATAAGTAGAGAGAAAACATTTCTTTTTTCGTCATCCTGAAGATAAGCAACCATACAGATGCCGTAGATGAAATCGGACCTCGGAGGGGCTGACGTTGTTTGTAAAGGGCTCGCGGTGATGCGACCTGCTATGCATGCCTGCCAAGGACGTCCTGAAGAGGTACATACTTCAACGTCAACCTTAACGACCTTTTTCATTCCCGTTGAGCATCGCCAAGGTAAGAGCCCGGTCGACCAAGTCGCAGGTGCTCTCCCGTCCGTGCAGAGACCCACTCAACGAGCTCCTGCCGTGGGGAGGGCTGTGGTGACACGCGTTGTGGGAGCGGGAATGTTGATGTATGCACCACACTACGTGAGGGACTCCCGGGCATCGAACCTGGAGTCACCCGCGGAATGGTGTCTGCGTGGCCGCACAAAGGCGACACGACCCGTGAGGGGATGACGTCGGGATGTGATGATGGTTGTGAGGTAGCAACGAGGCTGAAACCAGTTCGCACTGCGCTCTCCTTCTCGTGGCTCCGAACGGTGGCTGATAAATCAGCCCTCAGATGCTGAGAAGAAGGTTTACGACTCTGGTGGCGACTGACTAGACGACTCGTGGCACCCGGCACGGCCAAGAACGCACGACTATCAGCAGCTACGGCTGGGGATCCGTTGACAATCGCTGACAGTGCTGCGTCGACTTCTTTGAGGAACGTGGCAACCTCCTGGTCACCCAGGTTGGCGGTGTCGAGGCAAATCTGTCCCTCATCAAACTCCAGGGGCTCCCTACGGATGCTTGGAGCGCGGGTTCTCGGGGCTACTCCTTGTCTGCTTGCAGGTGTTTGTGAGGACGGGCATCTCAAGTCACCGCTCTTCTTGTGGTGCGGCGGGGAGATAGACGGAGCGATGGAATACATCGAGGGGTTAGGCTCGAATCTTTCGTATTCATGGCTCCTAGGGAGGTCAAGCGAGGCATTGCGAAGCTTGACCGGCACGTGGACGGGTGGTACCGAACCGTTCCTGTACTTCTTGACCTGACCTCTTGGACCAACACAACTCGTGTCGATCGTCGGGCGCTCTTTCCTTTGCTTAGAGCCAGGGACGGAAGTGAAAGCTTCTCTGAGACCCTCCGAAACCGCAGACTGAGCTGGGGTGGTTACGGTCGTGCTCGGTGACTCCACCATTGATGTCCGTGAGAAAGGTGACAGACCACAGCTGCTGGTGTTCGTGGACGTCGTTGGGTGGGAACTTGCCAATACAGCCGAACGCAAAGAAGGAGATAATTCATCAAGAAAGCCCGGAGATATTGAGAGGCCCGAGATTACGCCCGTGGCCTGAGTAGCCGACCCCGTGTCGACATGGACACTAGGCCGTTTGATGGTCACATCTGAATCACATGATGAAGGAGCGAGTGGCGAGTTGCCGCGCGAAGACTTGGCAAGGGTAATGCTGATCTGTGGGATGGTGCCATATCCAAAGCCTTCCGAAGGTGTGGAGAAAGATGTGGATTCGGTCGCGCGCGACGCAACAGATGACCACGGCTCTGATCCCTCGGAAACTATATCTTCAGGAGGTTCACATATAACCGGCGTGAAGTTGCCGATTTCCGCGGAACCTCGAGGCGCGAGTCCAGACAGTTGGTCATCATCAACAACGGAAGACGCTGCCGTCATGGTGTCGTCAGAAAGAATACCTGGGGAAGGGACGTACTTGGGATGCACGGCAGCATTCCCATATGTGCCCATCTCAGGGGAGACTCGATCAACCCCAGATTTTTGGGGCGAGTAAGCGAAGTAACACTGAGGTAATCCAGTCGTCGTCTGCAGATACTGCGGGGTAAGGAGGTCAGGAGACGACGGCGGTGACTGCCAAGGGACATTGGGCGGACGATGGATGGGGGAAGCCGAAGGTGGTGATGCAGGGGGGCTGGGGGCCTTCGGACGTGGGGGCGGTGACGTCGGTGCTTCCTCCTCCGATTCCGGGAAGAACAGTTTTTCCGGGACGGCCTCGGGGAAAGAAGACCGCAAGGATGCTGCACACGATTCCTCTCTGTAGGAGACACTATCACGCGTGGACAAATGCTGGAGACTGTCGTTCGTGACGGACGTGTCAACGATCAAGAACACGACGCTTCCCATTGCGGCGCCGTTTGTGTCTGTTTTCGTGGAATCGTACAATGGAAGCCGAATATCTAGCGTGACGTAAATTGTCAAGATGGTCATAAACAACTGAAATGAAACTTACCCCCATTGCTGCTTCTCGTGTCTAGTAGCTCGCCAATGCTCTGTAGACGCGTCGTGCGGATGGTTTTGTATCTCCCAGTGCAGCAAAAGAATTTGCGCTTCTTAGCCAAGACGTGTATTTCGCACAGCGAAAGAGAGCTTGCGACACTGGGGTGATTGAGCATCGAGTACAGTATCGAGTAAAACGGTCTTACAAGGAGAATGGTTCACGCCATGTATGGACGCCGTCATCCAAGGTACTCTCCAGGGACTCTTGAATATTCCCGTCAAGGGTTATTCGTACGCGGAGTTCCTGATACTTTGAGACCTCGGTGGCGCAAATGTCTGAGCCAAAATCGTCACCAAGTAGACACGCGGAATGAGACAGAACGTACGCGAAAACCCAAAGGCAGAAGTGATAGCGCTGGGCATCATTTTTTGAGGTGGAAACTAATCGATGGTAACGGACCACATATACCAACTTGCAATTGCAAGCGAGAGGGGCAATGGGCAAGATGGATGACGGTGGACTTTTATGGACAAGTCTGTAGAGACGAAAATATCAAATCTGGCACAGGATGGCGTGTCGTCCGCGTGGTACGATTCCAAGAGAGACTCGGAGGCTCCGTATAATGGATGGGATGGGAGTGCAACACGGCACTTGAGGAAGGACGTATATACCGATCCGGAACTTAGTGGGTCATTGAAACGTCTCTCAGAGGACGTTTGGGAAACGTACCAGAGGGAAAGCCGAACAAACAAAGCGTCCGTCACAGAAGAAGAAGGGGGGGACGAAATTAAATGATGAGACCAAAAGAGGCGAATGCATGACAAGTTGGCGACCCGAAGTGTGATTGCATGATCAGTACAAGGAGTTGTCTCGTATGGACTTGAGACCTCCGGTGGACGTGCACCAGTCGCAGGGCATCGAGGGACTGATTGGCTAATAATGGACGTACACGTTGCTCAGTCCAGAAGATCTGTGATGCCGGGTAAGATTGGCTGAGATCCCGGCGCGGTGTGGTTGACAGCGAGTAGAGTTGGGACATGTGCGTGCCGCTGAGCTGAATTAGACCCTGGAGCGTGGCTCTCGGAATGGGTTGTTGTTGGACCTCGTTCCATTCTCATGGAGCGGGTTGACAGCGACAGCACCCTTGATCGCAAAGGTAGGTCGTCTTCTAAATGGTCGTCTGTCAAATTGGAGCTTCTGGGTGAGCGTTGCATGCACCGAGGTTGCCACGTTTGGGTCGAGGATGACTCGACGACAATAAAGTACCTCGGATATGCATTACTATATGCCCGATTGGAGGAGGAAAGATGAAAAAGGGAAACAAGAGAGACTGAGTTCCAAGTGCGCAGCAATGAATGGAGGGGTGGAGTGGAGCAAACCGTTCACATCGTGCACGATTGAAGCAATTGAAGATGAGCGGCCCCGGTGTCTATGGACGATAGAGTTGTTTTGGGTGCGTTGACATCACTATTTCGAGTTGCAACGCCCCGAAGGCTGGGCTAGCATTGGTTCCTATCAGGAAGGGCAGTTTGATGAGGTAGCCCCGCTAGTCCCGATGATGTTTCTGTATGTTAGAACTTAGGAGTGTGGTTAATGAGAGATACGCTGTGGAGGACTCCGAGCTGCGATCTGGTGTGAATGTTGCCACCGCTGGATCTGTTGCGAGAGATGTATGTTATTCGAGTCAGCGCTCCGAGTCGGGGCTGATCATGGCCCCTCGCAACGAACAGTTGAGTCGTCGGGACATTGTCCGACAAGGGTCTCTAATCGGTTTTAGTTGTTAGTCACGGCCAAGTTTTATTTTACCCATGCACGGCCAGGGACAAGCCCAAGTTAAGAACACCCGCGTGGGTCCGCTGTGCGGTTGGTGGGAGTCCTCCTCCTTCGCTTCCCTTTCCGCCTCCTTCCACCCCCACTTCCATCATCGGCCATGGCCTCTTCCCTGGCCACCGCCGTCCCCCAGGCGACAACGTCGGGCGACCTCACCGACTTGCTCGCCGTCTCATCTCCCGCTCAGCTACACCCCACCGACGATGCCATCCTTGCCGTTCTCACCGCTCGTTTTCGTGCAGATTTGCCCTATGCAAGGATCGCCTCCACCGACCTCGTCGTCGTAAATCCCTGCAAGACCCTTGCAAACGTCAACGACGCAAGCGCAAAAGAATACGAGGAAAGATGTTACAAGGACACCAAGCTGGGCTTGGCGGATTCCCGACGGCCTCCTCAGCCCCATGTATATGAGCAGGCCGCAAAGATTTACCTTCTCATGAGAAGGAGAATCGAATCTCAGGCCGTCATTGCTCGGTATGCCCCACTTCATTTTTCTCTCCATCATTTTTGACACCCTTCCCATAGTGGCATCTCGGGCTCAGGAAAGACCGCCAGCTCTCGGCTGCTCCTAGATCAAATTCTTCGTCTCTCCGCCCACTCCAAGCGAGAAGGAAAGATCGTCGAGCAGATCAAGGCCTTCTCCCTGCTCCTCGATTCCTTTGGCAACGCAAAGACTCCCACGAACCCTAACGCCTCACGACACACACGCTATACTGAACTCCACTTCAACGATCGTGGTCGCATTAGCGCAGCCAAAGTTCTTGCTTTTGGCCTAGACAAGTCTCGCCTCGTCCGCCTCTCGCACGAAGAGCGCTCCTATCATGTATTCTATCAGCTTTTGGCCGGCGCAACCCCCATGGAGAGAGACCTCCTCGGCCTTGACGGGCCTTCGGATTATGCCCTCCTCGCATCATCTGGCTGTTACCGTCTCCCTGCCGGTCCGTTCAGCGACGATGGTATTGCCATGGATGACCTACGGGATGCTCTGAAAACGCTCGGTTTCAAGTCCAAGCACATATCATCTATCTTCAGTATCCTCGGTGCCATCCTATTGCTCGGAAACATCGAGTTTGGAGAGGCAGATGCCCAGGACGTCTCAGCCTACATTGTCAACATGCCGGTCCTTCAGCAAGCTGCAAAGCTGCTCGGAGTCTCCGTAGAGGATTTGGCCGAGACCTTGACTCTCAAGACGACCTATGTCCGCAAGGAACTCTTCACTGTATTGCTGAATGCGAAGCAGAGTGCAGCGCACAGAGACCAGTTTGTGCAGGATCTTTACGCCATCCTCTTTGCGTTTGTCGTCGAGACGGCCAATTACAAACTCGCACCCCTTTCGCAGACGTCCTCGTGTTCCGCTACGCAGATCGTGCTTCTCGACCAGGCCGGTTTCCAGACTCGCGGTGCACCGGCTATTGGAGCAACTTCACCCCTTATCACCGCTCATCTGAGTGGCTTTAATGAATTCTGCTTCAACTTCACCGATGAAATGGTCGAGTCACATGTTCTTCGCAGCGTCTTTGACGACAACTCGGGCTTCAATGGTCGAATTACCGCTGATGGCATCTCGTTGCCAGCCGTCGTAGCAATGGACAACTTAGCCTGTGCTGAGCTTCTTCGTGGAGCTTCCGTCAGCGAACGTGGCTCCAGGAAGCCTGGTGGTCTGCTAGGCGTGCTTGACAAAGCCACCACGTCTTTCAAGGGTGGTCGCAGCGATGCTCAACGTGACGACGAGCTGCTCCAGGACTTGACCTCCAAGTTTGCTATTCATTCATCATTCGTTTCGCCTACCCCCGAAGACAGGCGGTCGTTCGGTATCAATCACTATGCGGGTTCTTGCACATACGACATTTCCAGCTTTGTGGAGAAAGGTGCAGATCTCCTTGATCCTTCCTTCGTCACCCTCTTGCGTGACTCGTCGGATTCTCTGGTTGCCAAGCTCATGTCCGGCCCAAGCTTATCTACGGAGAAACACCAGAGCGATCAAGACACGATTGTTCAGGCACAAGTCTCCTCTCGTCCTCTCCGGAATGTCACGCCCTTGTCCGGCGCGCAGCTCGAGAACTCACGTCTGAACCCCAGCAAAATCTATCCGGTCACCACGCAATTAAACCAGACGTTATTGGATGTCCTGTCCAACCTCGAAAATGCTCGACTCTGGACCCTGAATTGCATCCGTCCTAATGACAATGGGTTCTCCAACTCTCTCGACAAGCGTCGTGTTAAAGGGCAAATCCATGCCCTAAACCTCCCAGATATGATCACCCGGCGGTCCGTCGAATTCGTTGCGGAGTTTGACCACGCGGAGTTCTGCGAGAGATATCGCCCAACCATGCGTGGTTCCGATGCGGAGCGCATTCGACAGTGCGTTCAATCGAATGGATGGGTGGAAAATGTGGACTTTGCAATGGGACACCAAAAGATATGGTTATCATATTCTGCATGGAAGATGGTAGAAGACGTCCTGCGTTCTGCGGAAAAGGAGCAGAAGAAGCTCACTCGCGAAGAATCGGAGGAAGATGAAAGCATCATGCCGGATGATACGACGGAGTACCTTCAAACGCCTGCGGAGGATAGGCAACATAGGTTTTTCGACGAACGAGCAGTCACCCCATATCAAGACCCTCCCCGAACGCCCAGTGTTTATGAACGCTACGAGTCTGCTCAAGTTCCTTCTCCCAACGAGCCCTATTCCGAGGAGACCGCGTGGGATAAGAAAATGGAGGGTTATGATCCATTGCCTCCCTTACTTCCCAAGGGTGCGGACATGACTGCTGGCAATGTCCCCGAAACCTTTG
>JBBPRX010000260.1:0-18732 GCA_038093195.1 Boletus fagicola
TGTTGTTCTCTGTTCATCACATCTCTAGTCAAATATGTTCCCGAGTGGATGCCTGGCGCCGGGTTCAAGAAGAAAGCTCGTGAATGGCGTGCGCTACAGGAAGCAGTGGTAAACCGACCTTACAGTATGGTCCAAGAGGAAATGGTATGTTCGTACCAGAAGGGCACCACTAAGTTCGATTTCTTACACCCGCGTGAAAGGCAAAAGGCACGGCGAAATCTTGCTTTGTAACGGATTGCATCGAAGACCGGATCAACGGCGCTCGAAACTCGCTTGGCGATGATGCAATTAAGAGCATGGCTGCTGTCGTCTATGCTGCAGGTACGAAGCTGTGTTACGTCAGTATTTCTGGCTAACCCATGACATTGATTTAGGAAGTGACACAGTGAGTCTGGTCCATGATGATCTGTAGACAATTGGTCTCACAGAATTTCTTTCAGAATCTCGCTACGATGACCTGTTTCGTCCTTGCAATGGTCCTTCACCCCGATGTCCAAAAACGAGTACATGCTGAGCTGGACTCGGTTCTTGGTGGGGAACGACTTCCTACCTTTAATGACAAGGAGAGGCTTCCATACCTCATGAATGTCTACCGTGAAGTTTTGCGGTGGCTCGTCGTCTGTATGTCTTTACCAAGGTCAAGCTTGAACCGGCTAACCCTATGAACAGTCCCGTTTGGTAGGTAGTCTCTCTCGAACTGTAGTCTCAGACGACGGCTCAGTCCACTTCAGCCATTCCACACCGTGCCACGAACTCTGACACCTACAAAGGGTACTACATCCCAACCGATGCGACAGTAGTAGGCAATAGCTGGTGCGTCGTCATGTTTCGACTAGATAGCGAACTCATCGTTTACGGACTACATCCAGGGCACTTTTGCATGATCCAGAAGTTTATCCAGATCCAGAGAAGTTCTATCCTGAGCGTTTCCAACGAGAGAACGTACCAGACCCTATCGACTATGCCGCTTTTGGGTACGGAAGACGGTGAGTTGCAACTTGAGTGAAGACGTCTCCCTCTCACTTCGTCTAGTTCGTGTGCCGGGAAGAGCATGGCACTCGATACCGTCTGGATAGCCTTGGCCACGATCTTATCCGTCTTTTCCATCGACGCGCCCGTGGACAGAAATGGCACACCAGTGATGCCCAAGATTACGTTCCGCCGTTCCACAATCAAGTCGGTCCATACACAACGAATGAGTGCCCGAAACTTATGCCGTTTGTTTTCAGCCATCCAGCGCCGTTCGAGTGCACGTTCAAAGTGAGGTCGCCGACCGCGCATAGTTTGATTCACCAAGAACTAGACTGGAGCGTAGTTGGAATGTGAGATCATTGATGTCGATGAAAGTGGAACGACATGAAGTTGTTATTGCTTTAAATTTCCTCTTTGTACTTCCTCTCAGGCTTGTAGCTTGCGCTGCATGGATTCAGTAATGTATAGTAGGTAACTGGTTATCTCATTGTCTCCGAGTCGTGATGCTTATCATAACACTGACTTGAAGTGCAAGGCGACCGCGAGCCACTTTATTCTAGTGGAATACTGAGATACTGTAACAGTGGAGCAATCGCAACCAATGTATGTACTTGAACTAGACGAGATGTCCAGGAGGTTGCAACGTCAAAGCGCAATCACGATGATGGTGCAAGTCAACTCTCGAACTTCCAAGCTAAACGATGATCTATGTATGTCAATAACGTCAAATAATCCAAAGTCTATTCCTGGCTACGAATTACAAGTGTCCTTGGAGTACGATAGTCTACAATACGTTGTTAGGTCGATAAACGAATGCAACGGTGGAGGGCAGGTGGAGAACGAAGGACCACCCCCGAAGCAGATCACTTTGGTGTGCCTACTAAAAGGAAGGTAATGAAAGTGAAAACCCTTCGCTGTGGGTCACACACCGACACGTGCTTCTGCATCAGCACGACAAAAGATCCTCTAGGATCAAATCCGAGGCCTGAAAGGCAAACCAAGTAAGTTGTGCAGTGGCACTATATGAATGTTGCGAATACATACTTTCTCTGCAATGGTGTATACGGTCTGTTGAGGGGGCGAACCGATGGTAAGAGGGATGACGCCAGCATCCACGACGCGGACGTTCGCCAACCCGTATACACGAAGCCGGGAATCGACGACACCTAATCGGATCATGGTATCATCGTTTACGAACGAGAGTCAACGCTCTAACCTCCTAAGTTCTGAGCTGCCATCGGTGTTGTGCCTGCGATATTACGTCAGCGTATGAATCACTTGCTCAACGTGATATGTACCTATTGGGTGGTTGATGGACTGTGTACCCGATAGAAGGGTGCGTTCGCAGTGATTGTAAGAACAAACATTGCAGAAAACGGGACTAGAGCACCGACCTGAACCGTCTCGAGCACGTATTCCGACCACTGGCTGTCAGTCTCAACCGATGTGTTCGGTGTATTCCTCGACTGGATCTGGCTAGCGAAAGGCTCTGAAGAAGCCATATTGTCGAAGAACTGGATTGCAGCAGTCAGAATAGCGAGATCTAGCTCGGCGTTAGCTTCTGTAAGATTCAAGGGCGATCTGTGACAGAATCTTACCCCACTCGAATGACATGTATTTGGGGTCGATTACAGGGGAGGCTTGCGGGTTCGAGGAGTTGATGTGCTAGTAAATCAGAGTTGAGTAGGTGCATTACTCCGATCATGACGGGACCTTACAACAGATCCACGCGAAAACTCGTACTAGATAGAGGAGTCAGTTATCTGTCCCGCCCACATTGACTGGTTAAGACGAACTAAGATAAAAGCTGCCAGGGTTCCATAGCCTACATTCGGTTGCGCAGTGCTCACAACACCACCACGCGAGAGGTATGTAGGGGCGACGAATGGAACTCCAGAGTCTGCCATTTGTAGTGTATGGTTGTACTGAGCGGCCTGCAGTGGCGTCAATGTCATGTTACTAAGGACATTGTTCAAATTAGCGCGCAGTGTTGTGTAGTTAGCCATAGACATGATGTTCTGAAGCGGCCAGGAGCCACTGACACCCGCGGTCCACGAGAACGCGCCGGTACGAGCAGTATCACTGAACCCATGTCAGCTAATATGCAGGGATGGATAATGCACAGGAGAACTAACTAGAGTTCCTTCTGCTCGTTGAGGTAAGTTTGGTTCCATGTGAGCCAATCTGTAGCTCAATGTTAAACAGTGAATCATTGCATCGAGTGGGTTTCTTACCGAGCGTCAATACACCTTCGTTGGCGGTATATTCCATCGCGGTCAAGGGCTGATCCTGCAGGTTCTCGCCAATCTGTGGGAAGTCCAGCACCACAGGCACGCCCGCGTTTCGCAAAACCGTCGCGTTTCCAACACCGGAAAGCTCAAGAACCTGGGGTGTTTTCAAGCTTCCTGATAAATGCTTCCCATTCAGCCGTATGATCTCAGTTATCAAGTAACTTGGCACGTACCTGCAGAGAGAATGACTTCCCGTGTCGCATTCACCACATAGGTCGTGCCGTTGACGATGTACTCTACCCCTGTTGCTGTGATATTTCCACTACCAAAAGTCGAGTTATCCCAGATGATTCGACTGGCAAGGGCCCCCGTCAACACGGACAGATTTTGTCTCGCCATCACCGTCGAGTTGTAATATGCTGGAGCAGCGTAACTGCGTTTTCCTGTGGAGATGTCGACGGAGCTGTCAAGTCCAGCGAGAGGGATGTACGCAGTGTCCCCATCGTCAGGGTTATTATTGAGCGGGTAACCCAGGCTTGCACTAGTTTGGCCGAATAGAGTATCGAGCGGGAAGATATAGGTATTATAACGAGCTTGAACCAGCCCCTGATGCCCTTGCACTGAAGCCAGGGATTCAAAGTCTGCGGACGTGGTTCCAGGGATGTACTGTGCGCCGTAACTGGGAGAAGTCCAGTTTTCCACGCGCTCGAAATAGGGGAGAAGTGAACCAAAATCCCAGCCATCGTTTCCAAAAACTGTGGACCACGCATCGTAGTCCATGCTATAGCCACGTTGCCATGCCATAGAATTGATGGCAGACGAGCCACCCAGGACTTTGCCACTGCACTACGTCGTCAACGAGCGAAATCAGAGCGGGTGTATTCGAACGAACCGTGGGTAATGGATGGCACGACCGCCTAATGCCGGCTGAGGGACACTTACAAAACCCCAGTCGTACTTGGGGTTACCAAGCAAGGTAGCATTTGGATTCTGAAGGTAACTGCTTGCACCATATGGGATATCAATGACAGGATCACCTGACTCGTTGTATGACCCAGCATCGATGACGCCGACACGGAGTTGTTGGGCTGACAGTCTGTTCGCGAGCACAAGACCTGCCGTTCCACCTCCGACAATGAGCACATCAAAGGTGGACGCCGCGAAAGACTGTGGCGTCACAGTTGTTTGGGACACAACCACCCCAGCGAATGCGAGTGCTGTGAGGGTGCGAAACGACTTCATTTTGTGAAGTTGTTGAAAATTAAGAGAGACGGGTGAAAACAAAGTCAATTTTGAAGTTGAAGACTTACGATACTTATGCAACCGCCGAATGGCAATGAACCTACTCGATCATCAGGGATATTCCCGGCGCGAAAGGATCTCACGGACAGTCATCCTGTATTTGGAATGCGAACGGTGCCTAGCAGCGCTGGCAAGAGCCGTTGGAAGAAAGCGATGCGTTGTATACAGAGCATCCAAATCCTCGGATTTTGTCCCGGATTGCGCACAGCGCTGAAACCGATTGTTGAGTTCTCCGAATAGGAAACGCATCACGATGTCCGTGATCTACTCATCTTCCCACATGAGTGCGAAATCTACTACACGAAAGGCGAGAAACCGAACACCTGGAGAACATTATTTGCGATTTCGCGTTCAAAGATGATCTTGTAATTGCCTTGCAACGAGACAGTATGTCACCTAAAAACGACGAACACAGGGATTTTGTCGCTCGGGTTGCCTGAGATGAGTGAATCGGAGGAAGTGGGAAAGTTGCAAATGAGTCTAGAATTAGATGCTGAAATGTCGATTAATCGGTTTGCATCTTGAAGGTCGCTCTTGGAGCAGGCTGGATGGGAAATCTCGATAACCCACTACTCAGGAAATGGCCTTCTGAATATTTCAGTGGACTGCATTGTAGGACCACCTGTGAATTTTACTGAACCGCAATGGGGTGCGAGAAACTTGGACTGATGTTTGGGAAGTGAACATTGAGAAACGTCGACCGGGATGTGGCGGTGAACCGTGACAGAGAATGGAGCGCTTCTCGCGGATCAAATCAAACGAGAGGGTGGCCAAAATGGGGCAAAAAGGCCGAATTGGCAAGTGCTTCTCAACACTCCAATAACCTGGCTCGTCCAACTACTGTACTCCGAACTGCAATTCATTTGAAAGCCGAAGGATGGTTGGCATGAGAACTGATGAGGCTGAGTGGGGCTGAGACTCGGAAGTACCCACCGCCGCATCTGGCAGACGGCATCTCAATCTACACCTCCATCGTGTATCGCGATAATTTTAAAACCCCGGTCTCAGGCAGATTCAGTGTGTGTGAAAGATCAAGGGAGGCGTATTGTTACGGCTCCTCTTCGAGTCCAGGAGATCAGGACAGGGTGCCTTGGGCGTGAGCCGCATCACTGATCACCATGATAATTCAATGCCCTTAGACAGAATTCGTGCTGGCTGTGGCCGCATCTGCAGTGTGCACCGCTGCCGCCTGCGCGTCCGCAGTGACTTTGCTACAACAAAATCTCACAGGCAAGCGCTGAAACGCATGACATCTATGACAGAATACCCAATAATGATTTGAAGAATCATGGTGAGCTATTCGATCGAGCAGAGTTAGCACCATGCTGCCACATGTGGCTCCGCAATTAAGCGGATCCGGAACTGAAACGGTTAGCTGAGCAGACCGCTGGAACCAAATTATTGTCGAGGACAGTGCAAAATCAGCAGGTACTGTCGGGTACCAGTTGGTGAATAAATGATACAACAAATCCAAATCTTGCTAGAATCAAGGCATACCTGAATATCTAGTGGCAATATAAAAATACCGCCTGCTAGGACTACCTAGTAGTATCTTCTGCACTTGGCGAGCGTTGTAGCGACATGAGAAATATGAATTCTACTAACTAGTGAGATGAATTTCTACAAAACTGGGCAATTCGTCATATGAGGCCCGGGCAAGGTTGGCTCGCCTGCGCATTGCTATGTGTGATGAATCTGCCACTGGGTGCCTGTATGAATGTTGAATGTTGAATTTGCTTGGATGAAATGAATACTAATTTATTTGGCTACCTTCGCTTAGTGCTGAGCTGCTCTGAAGTCACGCGACCCTGGGAAATCCACTTGGTCGTGGAAAGCGACAACCTTTTCGTTCATTCTCCCAGCTGAAGTACTAGTGTGTGTTTGACCCACTGACTCTGTTACTGACCTTGAACATAGTCCCCTTGCATCCCATCACCGTTTGCGATGGTTCGAATCCGAAGGGGAGAGCAACTGAAAAGGGCCCTGACAGTAGTTCCAAAGCGAACCAAACTGGCGATATGCATCGCTTCCAATGTTTGCTAGCCTGAGACATTGCGCATTTTGAACGTGGGTCATGCTGTTCAAATTCATTCCGTGCTCGTAGTGGTTTCATCTGTGTTTCCAGGTCGTTTTTGTTGCCTCGAGCATGATCACTCGAGTGTTAGTGACACGTATTACCTGGCATGGATCATTAGTTTTCGGTCAGCAGAGAGCCGTGTGAGTTATTGCAGGTGTCGTTCTATTACAGCGGTGAACCTGTCTACACTTGTTCCTGCATAGTGGTTCGTGCTCGCCGTGCATCGATGACGACATTCTGAGATTAGGATATGATTATCCAGGGGTTTTGTTGACAGTTTGGATCAGTCCGGTGACCAGACTAGTCCCCAGGGCCGGACCCATGGTTCTCGTCAGGTTTTTCCCTTCTGAGGTGATGCCTGCCAGGTTCCAAGGCCAAATAGTTTGTCGGCGCTGCCTAGGCGACCATACTGTGCAGCGCCAGTATACTAATATGTGCAGATATAGAACCAGCCATAAATTCAGAGTTACCTCTCACGTCCGTTCCTTCCGCTGACTCATCACCAGTTATCTATAGTCGTTTGTTCCTTCCGAAATGTCCCCCGAAGTAGGACCCAACCAATTATAATTATGGGCGGCCCTTGGCGGGCAGTGTTCAGGAGGGATCCCGATTTTGTTACGCCGCGTTGCGAGCGGACAGGAAGGATGATTATGTTGTGGGATCCATTCCTTCCCCTTGGCGCTTTCCCGCCTTGAGATATATTAGCCCACAGTAGCAATTAATTCTACGAGCTGTCATCCAATCTTCGGTTCCAGTCGAATATTTGCGTCTTTCACATGTCATCCACTAATATCATCGACCACCTCGCACTGGGTAGCGAGGTCACCGAACCACAGGGAGCTCTCCCAACCACATCCATCACGCTTCTCAAGCCCATTATTCAGCACGGCCTTCTGGTCCAGGCGGTCGCAATGCAAAAGCCCGTGGTCACCGTCGCTGGTGCTCAAGTGAAGGACTTGATTGTGCACGACGCTTCTTCTGACAACTCCACTTCTTCCGTGAGTATCTTGAGGGCCTATTAACCGCGCATATATGTATATATTCCAGTCCAAGAATGATACGGAATCCCCCGGCGAGTTTGCGGCACGAGGAACCATCGAACTCTTTGGCAACAACGATGTCACTGCAGAGTTTGACATCTGGTACGGTTCTCCGCCTCCACGTGTCAGCATGGGATCCGCTGCGCCATCCATTCAGCGTGCCATTATCAAAGGCTCTGTGACGCTCTCTCAGCTCGTTCCATCACTCAATGAGGCATTACTCGGGGCGGATCTCAGTTTACAAAACGTGTCAATCTACCACCAGAACTACCTTTACGATCCGACCGAGCATCTTGGTATGTTCTCGACGCCGATCTGGTTATTGACTCGTCCTTCGGATCGCTGCCTTCTATCTTGTCGGAGGTTTTAGCCGTCAAGGATCACACAGTCCATATCCACGCGGACTTCGGTCCCAACCAGAGTTGGAATGGCCCTCTAATCGTCAATACATTGACCATCGAAGGCTCATTCGTCGGACATACCTACGCGGCTACACCTAGTATACAGATTACTAGCGTTGGGGTTCGCTTTATTTTTCACAAAAGTCTGAATAAATCTGCCACCCACGACGTTGAGGTATTTGGAACGCTTAACTTGACCCCTCCCGGAGGTAGCGTCCTGCCCATGGAATTTGATTACACGTTGAAGGACGTTAGCGGAACGGTGCGACTCACTGCGGGTCTCCCTTCGGGTGTTACTTGGGCTGACCCAATGGATGCGCAAGGATTTGTGGTATGTTTCTCATCTGTGGAAGACACCCGACTGACTTGCAGCCCCTTCCTTGTAGTTTGACTCTGTGACATTTTCGTCTAGCCTGCCTCTCTCCGACCCGTGGAAGAACCTTACGCTGGACATCGCAGCCAAATTCCAATATCAGACTTCCATCGTAAATTTCACGGGATCGTACGTGCCAGGCGATACTAGCTCCCTCCACGCGAACATTCAAGGATTCGACCTTTCATCACTTCAACGGCTCTACGAGGCTGTCCAGCACAAGACACTTAGAGCTCCAAATATTGATGTGTCCACTGGGTCCGCTGATCTCTCTATTGTATCCGGAAAAGGCTTCTCTGCGACGTTGGCCAACGTCAGTATTGCCGGTTACGGATCCGGGAATGCTACCCTTGGCTTCTCCTCCTCCGGTGCTGTCATTCATGCCGAGCTTGGCACTGTACAGCTCGGAGATGTCACCATTAATTCAGCATATATCCAGCTCGACCTTCGACCCGCTTCGAGCACCAAGTCTTCCGACGCTATCATCTATGGGAACGTCAAATTCGAAGCGCTCAAGACCGACGTTGCAGTTTATCTCTACCCTTCCGCACCTAACGTCGTTCCAAGACGCACTGAATGGACTGTGTATGCAGAGTTAACGTCCTCGGATAATACGCTAGCGCTCTCCGACATTGAACCAAAGTTGAAGGGAACGCATTTTGATCTCATGCTTAAGAACGTTCTATTTATCGCCGCGTCACAGGATGGTCCAGACGTCGGCATCGTTATTACAAGCGCATATAAGCCCAAAGAAGGTAAAAACACTATGGCCGCTGTCAATGCACCAGCTTATATAGCTCCTGTAGGTGTTCAAGTCTTCGGAACCTTGGGAGAAATTCCTATCTTGGATTCCCTCGCAAAGTCCAATCTGACTGGAATGGTCCTCGATGCATCCTGGTCCCGAACTACGGGTTTCAGCCTCAACGTTCTTCTCCCTGTTGCCCGAAACCTTGCATTCGGTAAAGGCATCACCACCACTCCCATCACCCTCTCGTTGGACATGACTCCCAGTCCCATTGACAAAGCCGAGCTGATTCCTTCTCTTCGGGTTTCTGCTGGGTTGTACATCCCTGTCGCGCATTCTCCAGAGTCTTTGTTGTTCCAAATGATTTTGGCGGCGATGGATACAGACGCAACAATCGCGGCTGAAATGAAGGGGAATTGGGTTGACCCCTTCGGAATCAGTGACGAGGTGGTTATTGGGCCGGATCTGCTCCTACAGGCAGACTTTAGCTATGTCACTGGATTAAGGTATGTGGGTATAATTGCTTTCTCTGGGACTCAAATCTCACGGATTTGGATCCCCGGACAGTGGTGTCCTGTTCAAAGGTGGACTCGCCGTCGGACATACTGAAGCAAGTGTCGTTGTTAGTGTGAACGAAGATCTACTGAGCGAGTGGGTTATCCCCCTCGCTGTTGATTTGCTCATGGCTACCAGAGGAAATGCTCTATGCCGAGATCGACAACCTCAACTTCACAGATCTCGTCTCCTTTGGGGAGAAGCTCCTCCACCTTAAACTCCCTCCACCCCCAAGTGACTTCCTCGAGTTCGAGAAGGTCAAGTTGTACATCTGTCCCGCAGGGTTAACGGTCCAAGACGTGACCTATCCTCCCGGATTCTCGTTCGAGAGCCACATGACCTTGTTTGGTAAACATGTCGACGTGTCTTGTAGTACGTGTTTAAATTTGTCATGCTTGATGTTAGATATCTGTCTGATCTGGCTTGGAGCAGACGTTGGTGATACTTTCCTGTCGATCAATGGAGTCGTGGACGATTTCGAAGTCGGCCCTCTCCAAGTGACCGGGCTGAACCACGCAAAACAAGCTGTCCTCCAGGTCCAGGTCGGAAAGGATGTCCAGCACATGCTGCTTGATGGTGCGATCACGCTATACGCCGAGATATACGCGTTGCACCTTCTGGTTAACACGCAGCCGTCGCCTGAAATTTCGTTCAAGATGTGCGCGTTCTTGTCCTTTTGTTACCCGCGGATTCCCTAGCTAATCTCATTCTGATCTGGCCTTGTGGGGAGTATTATTAGCGAGTTCAAACTCACAGAGCTTTTGACGTTTGAAGTGGACGCGACGCTGATCGGAGTGATGAACTTTAAAGATCTCAGCAAAGCTGACTTCAACTTTAGTGCGGACCTCGAACAACGCCTCCTTGATTACATTCACGACGAGTTGATCAATCTCTTCACAAAAGCGCAACAAGCTGCAGAAGAAGGGATCGAAGCTGCAAAGAAGCAGACCGCTGCAGAACAAGCCGCACTCGACAGTAGGATTGCTCAGGCGAAGGCGCGACTCAAAGACGCGCAAGTTTCGTGGGAAGCCCACCAGAAGAACGTTACCCAAACAAATTTGAAGATCATCAACGATTACAACGCCAAAATCAAACCCTCCAAGAGTCCGTCACGAGTGCCGAAAAGGCATACGACGCCGCGGTTCAGAATGCCCAGGCTAACTTGACCAACGCACAGCACGATCGTAAAGTCAAGATACAAGCTGCTGAAAACGACCTAGAGAACGTGAAACGGAAGCCGGCTTCCGATACTGAGGACACGAAACACCGAGTCGCAGCAGCGAAGGCGAACATGAACCGTGATTTCGGTTCGGTGGAAAAGAACGTCGAGGATGCAAAACGCAAAGCTCACGACCTTGAACATCGGATCGATAACATCAACAGCGAGATCAAACGTCTCGAGCACGGGCCATGGTATAAGAAACTAAAGATTTCGGAACTCGGGGCACAGCGAGTATCGTGTAAGGCGTTGTTGAAGATCGCTAAGGGTACGTTGGATGCTGCACAGGCCGTATTGAAACCGGCCAACTATTTGGCGGAGAAGAGCGCGTTGGATGCGGCGCAGAAAAGTCTCGACTTGACGGAGCAGACTGGACCTGCCCTCGTCTCCGATTCCCAACGGGCATTGACCAGCGTCGGTCACCTCACGCAGGCGGCGGTCGATAGAGCGACCGAAGCGCTACGGGCTGTTCAGAGCGGCAGCGAGAGGATTGCGTTCGATGGTGCAAAGGCTGCCCTCGCTGCGTACAAGCGCACTGATCACGTCGTGTTCGAGGATGCGAACAAGGCAATTCCAGACCTCGTCAAGAGCGTGGAGTACGTTGCCTTTGAGACCGCAACTACCGCCCTGGCGACAGCGCAGGGCGCCACAAAGGGCCTCGACGCCGCCAAGAAAATGCTATCTGAAGCGGAGAAGGGCGGTCAGGACGTCCTCAGGATAGGCAAGGCGATCGTCGACGCCGGAGCTGAGGCGCTTAGCATCACCTCCGTTCATCTCTCTGGGTCGCTGGGGAAGAGCGCTGGTGGAGCTGAAGGGTGTGGCTCTGAAAAAGCCTTTTGAGATCCATGTTGATCTGATTCCTAGCAAGGTGGAGAACTTCTTAACGGGTGTATTCCAGGAGTGAGTTCTTGACTTGTTGATGCTCGAGGGGATTCTGACGGATGCGAATGGATATGTACAGATTGGGACGGGACGTGAGCATTGGCCTCCACGTTTGAGTATGTGAGGCTGGACGTCTGGCTACGATTGAATTGCATGTACTAGCACCAAGTTATGTGTAACCCGAGCACTGGGCCATGTCGCCCTCCTTTCCTCATGTAGTCGCGAACGCCTGCGCCTGTACGTTATACAAATGTGCATATTCCCCTCCTCTTGACAATAAATCCACATGGGTACCAGTCTCAACGACAGCGCCTTCTTTAATGCAACTAAAACAAAACAAAACAAAAACATCACCAACATCAGTATTCATCGTGACACGAACCCCATCGCCAGTTGCATCACAAATGTGTGGATACTTGGAAGTGGCGAGACAAGGAAACGAAGACGCACATGATCAGGTCCGCGTGCTTCGTCAAGTGTCCGAACCGATGCGTCACGAAGATCATCGTTCGGCCCTTTCTTTCCTGCCTGAGGTTGGCAAAGAGTCTGTATTCGGCTTCGGGATCGAGGGCCGAACTGGGCTCGTCTACAGTAACGAGCTTGATTGGAGAGGTGAAGAGGCGCATGAACGTGCGGGCACTGAAAAAACGAGATACCGTTGTGACGACAACCAAAAGTGCTTTACGATCAGACGTACGCAACGAGCTTTTGTTTCTCTCCTCCTGTAAAATAAAATAAAATAAAGTTTGAACATTGTGAAAACAGATCGACAAGTAACCATTTCACCCGAGATACTTGTTGGTTTCTCCAATTTATTTTGGATAGCTTCTAGCTCTCTGTTTCCCTGACCTGCATAGCTAAGATAACCAGTCTTGACCGGCTCCAGCACGGTGTCATATCCATCCGAAAAGTTCTTCACAATGCCTTCCGCACCAGCAGCCAATACTGATTCCCTGATCTTTTGCTGATCATCCATTGCTTCTGCCTCTGACGAGCCAAGTTTGACGTTTTCTTCGATGGATAGAGGAAATAGATGGTGTTCTTGAGTGAGCATTGCGATACCCTTCCGCAGCTCTTCCATTCTGTACTCTTCAATTGGTATGCCTTCAATTAGTATGCTGCCCGAAGTTGGTTCGTAAAATCGACTCAATAGCTTGATGATGGTCGATTTCCCACTTCCGTTGGCGCCAACAATGACAACAAGCTGACCTGGTTGGATGGCGAACGAAACATCAGAGAGGGCTGCGCGTTCGGAATGACTGCTAGGATAGGAAAAGGATACGTTTCTGGGGAGCGCAAATTTGAGTTTTCATATAGTGTTTCGCAAGGATGTGAATCAAACCTACCGTACTTCGATGCCCATGCCTGCACCAACTTCGTGCCCTGGGCGCGGGAACGCCGTTTCACCGTCTTTCAACTTATTCTTGGTATCAAGTGCAGCATACACGTTCCTCATCCGTGAAAACTGGCCTGGCCAAAGGTCCATAGCCCAGCCCATCGAGTCGAACGTGAGGTGCAAGGATTTCGAAGCTTGGTCCAGGACAGCAAACTGGACGATGGACAGCTTGGAAGGGCTGATGAGTGCCAGGAAAGCGAAGTAAAGCTAAATCGCAGTTAGTATTGTGTGGAGGCGGTGGAATGCGACTTACTGTCGGACTATCTGAACAAAGGGTCATAATGATATCCGAAAATGATTCGCGCTGCTGTGTGTACAACACTTCGGGTCGAGTGTCTGGGGTACTTCCGAGGCCGTCTTTTGCCTTGCGATACTCTGATAGTATGTGTAGAAAGGACATGTCAGTTGTGGGCAAGCAGCCAAAGGTAGAGAACTACCATTCATCAAAAATTTGTTTACACCTCCTGCCATAACCTCCTGCTTCAGCGCGGCCTCGGCGAGCCTTTCTAAGGCAGATTTGCGAATGTAAAACTTGTTCACCGCGCTGGCCACATAGGCTAACCCCCGCAACACGAACCGGCCAGTCAGCGGAGTGAATCAAGTTCACAACAACTGTCCCACCTTTTGTCCAGAGGTCACTCGACATAAATTGTCTCATCAAAGGGGGAATCACGCATAGAGCAAGGAACACAGGTCCTCCGTCATTGAGGCCACTCCCAATGACATGTGCAATGACACGGAGGTGCAAAAGGAAAGATATCGCATTCTTCACAAGCATGATTCCTTGTTCCAAACATCGAGATACATCCTCAGTGTTAACGTTGGATGTAGCAGAGTCTATGTGAACATGAGCTACAGATTGACACTGGATGATGGAATAGGCACTCACCCTGAGAAGTTGGCAGATCGCGAACCAAATTGGCTAGGATTGTCTCGATTTAAACTAGATAACGTTGGCGATGATGATGATTAACTCACCGGAGAAGACACGAGCCTGATATTCATAATTGATCCGTGAAGAATACGCGAGCCCATTACACCGTCTGTCGAAGAACCCTAGGTGCATTTATATTCACAAAACAACTTCATGAACTCACGATGACCATCTCATATAGGCGGTAAACACAGAACAAGCGACTCTGGATATCGCTGCCAAGCACAACTCAATGGGTATCTGGTCATTAGCGAAGCCTCCTGAAATCCTCTTCTCGATCTAGGAACACCAGTTAGTCCTGACCTCGGAGAGCCTAGTGCACTCACCAAAAAAAACAGCCTATTAGAGAAATAGAGCGAGAGTGGCCCCTCGATGGCAAACCAAGAGTGCGCTACCATCTCAAGTGCAAACAATCGAGGACTGATGGTGTATACATCAGAGAGGGCGCGGCAAAGGAGCGAAAAAGTTGCGGAGAGGTTCTCCCATCGGGGGTTGAACATCGAAAAATGTGAATCTTTCACAACTAGGACGCGCCATACACCAAGCATAAGTTCTTCGTAGGACAACTTGACATCGTTTGGAGTACTCGGGGTCTCCGGTGGAGAAGTGCGCTTCCGGGATTCAAGTTTGTCGCGCAGCATCGATTCTCGAAGGTGGCGAACTTGGGTATGGAGTTCTGCGCGCTTGAATGCGACGGGCAGCGTGTTTATGTATAAAGGACATCGGCAACTTGTTAAACTGCGCCGTCCGAGGATAGCGCCGGGACCGGGTTGACATTGTCCCGTGAAACGCCCGACAATACTCAGGCTGGTGGCAAGATTAGGTCCTATTTGTAGGTATGATAGGATTAAAAGCAACCGCGGCGAGGGTTATACTGTGAAAAATTGCTATGGGTTATGGCATATGGGAGAGTACGTGTTTTGGGTACAAATCCCTGCATACCAACTGGGGAGATTGAAGATCCTATGCATTATGAGGGAGTATGATTTTTAACAGATATGCGTTATGTGGGAGTCGACTGTACTACAAAGATTTACCGGACTCAATTGTTGCCATGCTAATTTGGCTGGTGAAGATTGGCAAGGAGTATTCTATCGATGTCTCCCTTCTTGCGAAGCGCTCCATGCTTAGTATCATGCGACACCCCTAGATGCAATGAGTCACGAATGAGAGCATTCCCAAGACCAAACGGGATCATACTGAGATGCTGAACATAGCCACGACCCAGCTGAAATGCAGAAAAGCAAAAATAAAAGGCTAAGCATCAGCAACACTCGACGCCAAGCAAGGAACACAAACAAAAATACAGCAGTTTCTCGCTCGTTCCTCAAACCGTATCCGACGGTCAGTATTGACAAGAGCATGACTGGGTCATCAGATCAGTACTGAGCTGACTGATGCAACTGTCGCTAGTGACGTCTACTCACAAGCAATCGTAGCATACATCATGCCAGCATCACGAACGACGAGTGATACGAGTGGGGCCCTGTTCCAACCTGCCCTAGAAGCGAGGACGTACTTGAACAACGTCAGGCTAACAAGCACACAATGGACGGTGAACACTAATATGCTAATCGGGCCCGCTGGTTATACGCACTCGCAGGAAACAGCTGAGCAAGGACTCACTTTTGATACTTGGCATTATTGGTCATTTTTGTTAGAAGGCACATCTGGTAAAAGGCCAACTCTTTCTGCAACCATAACATTCTCATCGTCCCCGAAAATTCCATCAAGATCAACATCGACAGTAGGATGGCTATCCTTCTGGATCGATTGTATAGAGCATATACTGTGGGCGTTGTCCAGCCGAATTGCATCTTACAAAGGAGAAACCACACCAGACTTACCGCGAGAGGCCAAAATAAGCTCCAGAAAACTTCCAAGACCCTGTGAGAAACCTGAGACATAGATATGCCATATCTTGCAGAGCATGGGGGGGTTATTGCCATCTACCAGTTGTCCGATCAACCAGTTGTGCATTCTACGTTGAAATCAGTGAATCTCGACGAGATGGGTGTGGGATACGTTTCAATGCACTCACATACACGCGAGTATCACAACATAGCGAAGAAAGAAGTATACCCACTTCATGGGGTTTCTATTCCGCATACTGTAGGCGTCAAAGAAACGTTTTCAGAAAGCTGACCTGAATGACAACCAAACTCGATACGCACGTCCAAATATATTGAACATCCTTGTCAAATATTAGAAAACAATTCCAGACCAAGAAAGTGAGAGACGCGACTGGGGGTCGTATCAGCATCATGCAAAACACTACGTCTCTGGATCATACCGCTATGATAGCGCACGTCACGAAAGGCAGCTGCATACGCAGGAGCGATCACATTGTTGATATCACCTGAAGACATCTTGCCAAAGCAGAATCGTGGTCGCGAAAGAGTGTCCGTATCGATACCTGACAGTCTGGGGTGAGGTTGTGAGGTCGCGCATGTTCAAATCTGAATTGAAGACAGGTGTGTGACGTGATAGCGGCCACAAACGCGGCTAGCAAAACAGGAAATTAAGGGTTTAATTAGCCATTTTGGCTCCGCTTTGAAGTCCCCTAGGCGCTACTGTAAGCGGTCCGACTTGGCAGATCACGCCTAACAAGTAGTAGTAGTATAATCTTCAAGTTTGTATGACCCGAGGTACCCGCAATTGAATCAGCCCTGCGTCAGTTGCGTAGTATAGACTAAGATTGGAAGGGACACAACTCGTAAAGTCTTCAATCGGTGCTCCGAGTTGATTATCACCGTCGGTGTTTGCTTCAAGTTCAAATCAGCGACTGCCATTTGAGTCGGCGGACCGACTCGTATCGACTCGTAGTCTGGTGACCAGACTAATCGACTCGTTTTCAGATTCGTTTGTGGGGGAAAGACGGCGTCTTCTGACATCGCCTTACATATACACCTCGCTGTTTCTAGATGGGCCCCCTCAGAGGGCCTTCGGATGGGCCGCCTCCATGATCAATATAACATTGTAGAAAACACTGCATTGCATGGAGACTTAGCTCATAAACACGATCTCTTCGTCCGAGGGATCAATGGACATGTAACTTTACTCGCGGTAGCTAACAATCTTTCCAAACGTGTCCGCCATACCCCAGGTCCCGCTCCTCAAGCACGACAACTGCACAATTTGGCTGTGATCCACGAACAGATTGACGTCGACCCCAAATTCCCGAATGTACCAGTTAAACACCTGTGGATCGGCTGCCTCAAACATGATACGCTCCATCGGGAGTTCCTTGAGGATCGCCTGGATCACATCCGTACGCGGAGTTCGCACGTTCTCTGTGATCCCCTCGCTCTCAATCATGATACGCTCTACGCCAGCATCTAGAAACTTCTTTCCGAGGTTCACGATTTTAGACGGGTCGCTCGTTCCCGTTGATTCCAGCTGCGCGACGTCCGTGTCTCCACCAGCGCCAAACTGGATTCCAAGTTCGGGTTTGGGTGTCAACCCATGATTTTGTACCTTTTCGATCAGTCGCAACCAGTCGTCTAGCGGGAAGGAAAGAAAGCCCGCGGAGAGCTCTATGACGTCAAAGCTGAAAAAAAAACAACGTGGTTTTTGTCATGTAAGTCTGGATTGAATGTGTGTGGCGGTGTGCTTACCCTATGTCTTTGCATTTCTTCAGGTAGCGGTCGACGACGGTAGTGACATTTGCGTGTGTCAATACATACTCCATCCATCCACCCTGACAGGAGACAAGATCCGATGTGCATACGTGAGCGCACCGTCTACACGACAACAGATCCCCGTTGGACGTACAGTCGAGACGTAAACGTCATGCGCGTGCGCGAGTTCGATCATCTCCATCACAGCGCGCTCAGGGAAGAGCGCAAATGAGCCCCCTGCGAATTTGAACCCGTCGATGTGATACCCCATCGTCTCAAGAACGTCCTGAAGGTGCCGTTTTCCGTACGCTGCATAATATGGGCCTCGTATTTCAGTCACGCCAAGATTGCGGGGCTTCGGAGTACGCGGGTTCGAACGAATGAAGCCGAACCCTGTTTCTTTATCCTGGATGAGGGTCGGTGCTTGCAAAGCTTGTGCGCAAAGGCCGGTCGTCATCAATCCCGCCCTATTCCGCGAATTAATGCTAACGCGGGACCTAAGCAGATGCGTTGGTCGAGTTAGAGGACGCAATGCAGACATTTTTCTGAGGCGAAAGGCTAGAGTCGATTAGATGTGAATCAATTTATACAAGTTGGTTTGGGGTAATGACGTCAGTGTCCCTGCCCTCAACTCCACCAGCAAACGAGCTGTGCATTGCACTGGCAGTCGAGTTCAGAATGCATACAAACAGACGTCCAGAGGGGGGTGAACAAGGGCAAGCGCAAGAACTCGCGAGATATCTTGACTGCTTCAAGCATGCCCATTGCCATATATGTCGAAATACCTGCCAGGCATCATTTGAGTTCGATGGATCGGAGCTGGTGAGTGAGATTGACCGGTGTTGATTGAGATCGGCGGTCATTCAATTGCAAGGTACAGTAGACTTTCTCATAATGTATACGGTCATACTGTATATTTCTCATACTGTATTGGAATTTGTGTCTCCTGCTGCGGGACAGTGAGAAACCCAACAATAATTGTATA
>JBBPRX010000261.1:0-18716 GCA_038093195.1 Boletus fagicola
CCTGAGATGCCGATGCGGGATGTTTTGACGCATTGCGAGTCAAGGGAGCAAACGTTGCTGTGGGCCGGGCTTGCCGTAAGGCAGTTGTCTCGATGATAAACTGCCATGCTTGCCCTGGGCCTTCCCGGTCCCACGAAAAGCAGAATGTTGGCTCACTCAACGTCACAACAAACCCCTTGATAATCACCGTTCAGATGACCGTTTCTTGCAAGTTGATTGAAATTAATAACGAGCTCAAACGCGCCCTCTGAGAAATGGAAGAGACACTGCGTTGCGAGTCTTGCGACGATGTCGATGTTCTTTTCCCTTTGAAACAGCTGGATCATCTGTACGTACACCGTTCAGGTCAGAATACAAGGCATATATCCATGGGTTTTATAATGGACATTCGAGTCGCGTTCCTCGGCACCATACTCCAACAGGGAAGGGTACGGGTATCGACGTGTGCAATGTATAGCTTGAACATAGCGCCAACAGGTGAGATATATCGTTCCGCAGACAGTAGCATGTCACTGTGAGATGAGCGTTGCTGGCGGAAGATGTCTCTGCGCACCCTTGTCAACATGTCACGGGCGTCCAACTGCCCGAATTCGAACGATATACTTCTGACCGCCGTGTGTGAAGTGGTTTCTTGTTTCTTTTGATCATCTTTGAATAGTGATCGCTGAAACTTTGGTTTTTTCCACCGTCCTACCTTCGTTCGTGTGTTTTTTGTAGCTAACATGATGATCGCAGGAATGCTCAAGCGGGTGTATGTTTATGTGGTTCGCATGGTCATCCGATCGCAACGCACGCCTACGTATACGCGAAAGCACGCTGTCCCTGGACCTTAGCGCACGAAATCATACGCGTCATGTGTTATTACTATGTTTTGATCTCTGTATTTCGTTTATTCCTGAAACTACTAAGGCAGACGGCTTGTTAGACACGGTTCCAAGTGAATGGGCAGGAGAAGGGTTGATTCATGATATTGCGATAACGCTAGCAAAAACGGGTAGGACACGCACATGTATGATGATTTGGAATGTCGAGAAACGTGTGCGAAGAAATCGGATCCTCGAACCGAACAAGACAGTCACTGACCATCCCCCCCCTGGGTTCGGGCCGAAAAGCCACCGCAGAAGCGCACAAACGTGCCTAGACAGTCAGATGCCGATTTCCACTCAGCCGAGACCTGGTTGTCCACGATAGATCTCATGAAAATGAACGAAGAACGAATGTCGCATATGGCCCAAGTTAAAATACACTTCAAACTAACAAAATTTCCCCGAGGCTCTATTCTAGGCAACAGAGAGCCCCACAGGTCTTTTGCCACTTCGTCCTTGCTTTCCAGAATGGTACTTTCCGTCATCGTATTTCGAGGGAGGGTGGTATTGACCATCATCCGAGCGTTTCTGAGGGCTCTCCTCGGGGTGATACCGACCGTCGTCAAACTTGGGATTTGGATGGTACTGGCCGTCGTCAAACTTGGAGTCGGGGTGGTACTGACCATCGTCCATACGCTTCTGGTGGCTCTTCCCAGGATGGTACTTCCCGTCGTCAATATTGGGGTCGGGATGATATTTCCCATCGTCGAAGCGCTTCTGATGACTCTTCCCGGAGTGATACTTCCCGTCGTCGAACTTGGGATCGGGATGATACTTGCCATCGTCGAAGCGCCTGTCGTGGTTCTTCCCAGGGTGATACTGACCGTCGTCATACCCGGCGTCTGGATGATACTGGCCGTCATCGAACTTGTGATCGGGGTGGTATTGACCGTCGTCGTAGCGCTTCTGACGGCTCCTCCCAGAGTAATACCTCGCATCGTCATACCGTCGTCGCTTAATGCCTCCAACAATACCGGTAGCCGTTGCTACTATATTACCCGCGGTGGTTGTAGTGGTCGCTGTTGTTGTGTCCGTGGCGGTCGCTGTGTCTGTGGCGGTTGTCGTGCCCGTGGCAGTCGTTGTGCCCGTAGCGGTTGTGGTACCCGTCGCGGTCGTTGTGCCTGTGGCGGTCGTTGTGCCTGCGGCGGTCGTTGTGCCCGTCGCGGTTGTGGTATCCGTCGCGGTCGCAGTAGTTGTACCTGTGGCAGCAGCAGTCACGGTTGTGACGACTGTGGTGGTTACTACTGTGGTTGTGTCCGTCGAGGCCGCAGACGTAGTAGTGGCTGTGGCTGTAAGTGATCCCACAATCCCAGTCACGGTACCCGCTGCACCAGATGTCGTCGTCGTCGTGGCAGAAGTTGTTCCCGTCGAGGTTGCAGACGTGGTAGTTCCCGTGGCTGTGACTGATCCCACTATCCCTGTCACAGTACCCGCCGGATTAGATGTCGTTGTGGCAGACGTAGTAGTGTCGGTGGCCGTGAGTGATCCCACGACCCCTGTCACCGAACCCCCTGCACTAGATGTCGTCGTTGTCGCTGGATCGGTTGTTGCAGTCGCAGTCGCAGTGGTGGTGGTGGTGGTGGACGAGCCGGCCGGATCCGTAATTGAAACTATTATGGTCGAGATTGTAACAACGGGGTCCGACGTCGAGGTGGTCTGAGGAGTGTACTGCCCGTTGTTATACGTCGTCGTGGGGTATCCTGGATGGTACTGTCCGTCGTCGTACGTCGTCGTCGGGTATCCTGGATGGTACTGTCCATCATCGTACGTCGTCGTCGGGTATCCTGGATGGTACTGTCCGTCATCGTACGTCGTCGTCGGGTATCCCGGATGGTACTGCCCGTCATCAGAGCGGGCCTTGTGGACCCTAGCACGATGGAAGCGGCGGGCGTGCCTGAAAATTGACTCGCGCTACAAGGTTGCGTGAACAAGGAGACAACACGGCAACAATTGGACCAACCTCTGCCATCACGCCGTTGGTGGCGGGACGTGCCGCAACGGCAAGGCAGAGAGCGAGGAGAAAGGTGAAGCGAGAATTGAGTTGGACCATGGTGATAGTAATGTGAATAAAGAATGTGAATGCGCCAGTGATAGTGATGATGGAGGGAAAATGGGATGAGGGAACAACACAATGGAAGGGGGGGGCTAGATTATATACCCGCGAGGGAGATCAATGGCGGATGACAGGGAGGGTGACGTCATAGGAATGCCAAAGGAATCCACCCAGCGTGATCGGTCAGTACTCAGTTGGCGGGCTTGCAGCGAGCTGAAGGCGATGATACCGAATGCCAGCACATTTCCACGCCATACAGACCTTTGGAATGCCGTTGGCACATGGAGCTCAAAGTGTGGCAGTCAGCAGCAATGGGATCCTCGGCTCCGTGCTTTTGCTCCCATCTCTTCAATCTGGAATCGTACAACTGCCGAAAACACACAATCGACGATCAGTTCCCGGAATTGCTGGAAGCATGGATCTGGCCAGCTAACGTACCTGCACCGTCCTGACAAACAGTTAATTCCCTTTTCCCGTCGTCTCGTACTACTTCTTGCGTGGCCTTGTGTGGCGTCAATAGTCAGCGCTTCAGTACTCTTCTTATCTTAGTGAGTAGACCTGTGACCCGTCCAGAAAACCGCCTTCGACTCGAAAAGTGAAGACACAATCTGCGAGGTTCCATTAAAAGTCAAGACTATAGAAGGCGACAGGATCGTCGAGGCTGAACATAGGCTATTTGAGCGTGTTCTGTTAAGTCGTCTAGGTGAACACTGAATCAGCTTACCTGCATTTTCTAGTGTTGCATTTAAACTTTTACCGAGCTATGATCATCGTCACTCGGTGTGTCGACGATCCATATGGGTTCTCGCCCACCAAAACTTTGAGGTTCATCTGACGAGATGATGATTCAATCGTACATCCTCTAGGAAACCACAATATATGCGTGAACTATCAAACCTCCTGCCACACACATGGTCCTGAAGCTCGTACTTCTCCCTTGTGTGTATCAGAGAACACGATTAGATGCCATCCCTCGCGCTACCGCGCATATAACCTGCTTACCTCTGGTAGAATTGGGTATTCCGCGTTTCGTGCCCGAACCGGTCACTGACCTCTTGGGTCGAGTCGAGTCCTACCTCGCTCAAGCCTGAACCAGAAACCATTGGGTCCGGAAGTCCATAATACTGCTAGCTTAGTGAGCACAGCGAACGCGTCACAACCTGAAAGGAACACAAGGATGAGTATAAAAAGACCCATAGTGCCGATGCATCCATTCTACTTCTGCAAACGCCTGGATAAACCACTTTTACTAGTTGAAGTCAAAACGCGTCCGCAATTTGCACGACCGTGGACACTGTATCACGTCGTCATTCGACACCTTCAGATTATCAACAAAATACAACCCATCTTGTCGAGACGTTTTCGATCTCCTCGTCATCTTATGGAACAAAGATACTGCCAAATGCAGGGGTCTGGCACAGTGGCTTGCCGTCCCCATCGTCTTCCTCCTACCACCCGTTACGTAACATACGCCACGTGGGTGGCAATATCCGTTCAAAGCAAGATCGCCCGCAAGTTTTGTCGCATCTAGTTTATCTCTATATTCCGATGTACATGATACCATACAGGCCTCATCAATATCGATCATCCCTGGTCACCTCCATATTTTCGCTTCTCCGCTTCTATACTGGCTTCGCGCCACTGTTTACCTTTGTAAAGCACAAGTAACACCATCAGTTCCGCCAACAACATCAAGCCGGCCCACAACGTATATAGGCCTCCGTCGCCGATAGCATCCTGAACTACATGTGAGTGCGAAACCAAGCGTCGATACAGTACAGAGACCCACCTGTAATGGTACCGCAATTTCCGCAGCGACAAATGCAGCTATACCACGGAAAGAGCTGTTGGTGGCGACTGCGCTGGACGACCGACCAACATTGGCATCAACGATATATGCCAGAGTACTAGCATATATCCATCTAAACATTTACAAAAGGTCAGATGAGAATAAAGGACAACGTGGACACAACGTACATCGAAAAGAAGCCAGATAAAAAGAGCATCACGCAAATAGCTGAGATATGCACGTGCTGTTGGCAGACCCAGGCATATCCGATAACAGCAGGCGGGAACCCCCACATAGCAAGCTTGGTGCTTTCTAATCTCATCTGCGATACAACCATTGAGATAATTTCCGAATCATTGACAAATGCACCTCCGAGTTGCTCACCTCTGGGTAGCTGACTCCACCATTTGCAGCTTTAAGCCGAGCAAGTGTCCTGTCAGACCACCTTCCGCCCAGGATGCTACCTAGCATGCACCCTAAAGGGAAGCCAAATACCAGTTTGAGCGATATCACTCGCTCGAGATATTAATGTACTGACCGATTCCAAAGGCAAGTAACACCAATCCAGTCGTCATGGCATCATAATCATAATTGAGCGATAACGTTCGTGCGCAGGTGTATGTGATGCTGAAACTAAATGCAAACAGAAGTCCTGCAAGAACAACCAAGTCAGAATTGCCAAGCTTGATGTTGTACCACCCACCAGAAGGTATCAGAATAGCGAGATTATTTTTACGGCTTATGGTTTGTAAGTAGGGAGGGATTGGATTAACGTCTGTGATCGATAACGATAACTTGACTTCTTTGATGGCGAGTGCTGGGACGTCCACAGGCTGCGCTTCCACATCGCCTTGGGGTGTTTGCGCTCCGGAAGTTCCATCTTCTGATGTCTTCTTCTCACGGACAGATCGTTCTCCCCGCGCGAGATCCTTTTCTTGCGCGAGCTTGCATTCCTGTACATGCCTCTTCAGCACGTTTTGGTACGTCAAACTCCGTTCCTTCCTGAACGTGTCCTTGAACAAGAACAAGAACGCTGAAAATATCACGCCTCCCCATATCACCAGAAACCAAAAGACCGCACGCCAACTCAAACCCTGCGTGAGCCCACCGCCTAAGATAGGCCCAATCGAAGGACCCAAGAGTGGTGCAGAGTAGTAAACGCCCATCATGGTCCCTCGTTGATGGGGTTCATAAATGTCTGCAAGTGTTGCAGCGCCGATGGCAATCACAGCGCTGGAGCTAAGCGAATGGGTTAGGAGATGGAAACGAGCACATCACAAACGGAAGAGCCTACCCAGCTGCCTGAACCACTCGCATGCCAATGACAAGACCTATAGTCTTCGAAATTGCTACGATGGCTGAGCCCACCGTAAATAGCGTAACGGAAAGCAAGTAGACGAGCTGACAATAACAACTCAGTATACACGTGACGAACGTAATGTGAAGACGTTACATACTTTCCTCCCTTTGATCTCGCCGACCGCACTCCATACGAGAGGACAGTTGCCTTGGACAAGAATGAAAAGAGATAAGCTCAAGCTAATATCCGAGGCGGTTGCGTGCAATTCCTGTTCGATCTGTGAGTTTGCAGCTAGTGTTCAGCTTGTTAGGCCCTGATGCTCCCACTGTTGAAACAACCACCCACGATTCTGAATGTTGGCGCATAAACCTGCAATCATAGAAGCCGCTGAGATGATGAACAAGATCGTATTCTTCAGTTGATTGGTGTTAACCACGTTTACTCGTACGATCTGGATAAGAAACAGACCTTTCTAGTATTCGACCAAATCCGGGGATCATCCTCCACAAGTGCATGTTCGATATCAAGCTTGATTACATCTTCGGGAGGCATTGAAGAGGTTGGCGTCGCGCTAGAGGATGCACCCTCGCCTGTGGGAACGGCGTCAGCCGGGGTCGTCATTGTGCTCTGGCTTTCGGGAACTTGTGTCATGAATTAAGATCGTCGTGAAGCAGGAACAATCCTTAGCGTCGGAGAGCTCTCCCGACACTTAAAAGTCGCACAGACCACACATGAGGCATGACAAGCCGTGGCCCGGCATGACAAGCAAGCCATGCCTCCGAGATGGGAGGATCGGGAACTTAGTAAGAAGTATACGAGCACTTGAGTGGAAGTTAATTCGGCCGAAAATCGCCGATCTAGCTCTCATCCAAGTTACCGTTGCCATCATGACGGGAAAAGCAAACCTGGCACATCCTCGACCAGGTGCCAACAGGTACGTGACAACGACAGCTAGATAGGTCGTATTGGATAATACCTGGGCTTGCAAGAACACCGATCACTGGTCAGATTGGCATAAGTTAAAAAATGGACCAACCATGTGAAACACCTCCTTCGGAGAACCGGGCGCTGAACCAACTACATAAAAAGCTCATGTCCTAGGGTAAATTTAGACACAGAGCATCCGCGCATCAAGTATCTTCCGAGAGACACTTTTCTCCTAAGTCAATACGTCATATGTTACCTGCGGCTTACTCACCGACGAATGTACGCCACGACTTGCTCTCGTTGGCCACCCCAAAATGGAATCGAGATTAACTGTTATCAAGAGCATATGAACATAGAATTCGGGATAGCTCGGACATATCAATGGCCTCCGGTCAACGTTCACCTCGTGTTCTCCGACGATGCGACAGATCGGCCCAGATAAAGTGGTATTTTACAAAATCACATTGTTGGATTTGAATCGAGATAGTGGTAAACCCCTGGTGAAACCTGGGTATGACGTTAGCATGGTCGGCCGACGCAGGTAGAAATCTTATGACAATAAACTCGGTTAGCAGCCGCACCTGAACTGCATTTGGCAGAGCACGTACATAAGTTATACAACAGGTTGAGGCATGGACACTGGACGGACTCCTGGCAGGCTGGAGGAATGCCACTCGTTGAAATGTTTCAGCCTCGCAGCGCAGCGCAAGCTCCCCGTTGACGTGAAATCGGGGGAGGGTGGAGACAAAACGCCTTCCTCCTGTACGAGAATGAACATTTATCTACCCAGGGAATGAGGCTACATCGAAGGTATAAAGGTTTCCTCGACAAGCCAATTGACTGGGTCGAGGTTCAAAATCGAAGAAGCGATGAGGTTGTCACTGCTTTGCTAATATCGGCATTTGCCGGGTGAGGCTTATGCACTACCACAACATGCAACTATGTTTAGCCAAGTACAAGGAACGTACTACATAACGACGCATTCGACGGAAAGAAACTGGAGACTGCAAGTGAAGAAAGCATAATAATATCACATGAAATAAACCGAAGGCATAAGTTCGCAAGGTGGCGGGAATAATCAAAGCATGACGGTACTGGTGGACGGCGCATAAGGATCGAAACGTGCAGTCTCGACATCCCCCTTCAACGCGCGGACACGACGCCTATTCTTCCTTGACTTCACTAACGGATCACCGACATCAATGACCCCTATCAGGACTGTCGCACATAGAGACCTACGGCGACGCTTCGGCGCTTTCTCCTGCTCCTCCTCAGGATGTTCGCACCCACGCGCCTTGGCCTCAGTTCTGAGGTCGAACAATCTGCCAGCACACCTATCGCAATACTTGCAACGAATGTCTGCCAACATGGCAGGTTTACTAGACCAATATTCTCTCGTGATCCTCGAAATGCCTTTCACGAGGACAGCGCGGGACTCGTCACGGCGCATCGGATACTTGTCCAACGCGTGCTCGAACGCGACGAGTGCGTCAGGGGACGTCTTCTCGAACCCTGCTTCTTGGAGGTAGGCTGGGAGGGCATTTGCGAGCGTAATGTCCTTGTTCGAGAGGATGAGGTCGTTGATGGCGCGTTCGATGTTGGTGCGCATCATAGTGACAATGAAGAGAACTGAGAAGGTGGTCTGGACGGGAAGGCAAAGGCGGGGTGACCCGGCCAGATTATATACTTGCCGAGACATGTGCTTTCGGACAAAGACTTGTATCAAGCAACGCCGCCGCTTTGCAGGGACATGCACGAATCGAAGTCCGAGTGGCTCATTCAGGCTGCTCTGAACTTGTGCGCGTAGTCAAGTGCCATGATGTTATTAAACGAGTCGATCTCTGATGTTTAGCAACCTAGACGGATGTCAGGCTCAAGAACCCTACCAGTCGGCAAGGAGAACCGCAAGAGTCGATATTTACGTACACCAGCTCGTGCATGTGCATACGTTGTCTGCAGCAGTCACAACAAAGAAAATTTATATAAAATAAAGACAAGGAAGCAAAGTAACCACGATTCCTTGCATCAGGTCCGATGATGACCACTAGTTACCCCGCATGTACTGTCCAGCGAGAGGTACCACCTCATCGGACAATAAACAAGGACACAAAAAAAAAAGGTCCGATGATAAATCGATAACCCTACGGTACTGCCAGTCAACGAGCCACGAGTCATGATTTGTAATTACAGTTGTGGAGCACCCCATCGAGTGAATCAGTCATGATGGATAGTTCGTCGAAACAAGCATGCATAGACAATCGGAAAACGCAAGCGGTCTAACTCGACACCTCATTTGAAGGCTCACACGGTTTTCAATCCATACTTTTTACTCCAACCATGATACTTCCCCATCATCTGAGGTGTAATTTGTTTTCGAATCGACCTCGCGGCTTCTTCGAAAGCGATCTGCGGCACCTGAAAAATGTGATGAGAACTCTACAAATTATTCGGAGAACAATACGAGCTCTTACATGCGGTGCATGGATGTCCTTTTGCATCGTCAACAAGGCAGCTTCTTGACAGAGTGCCGTAATTTCCGCTCCACTACAACCATCCGTCTAGGTAATTTCAGTCAGCAAGCATATGACCGTGACAAACTATACGAACCATGGCAGCGATTTTGGTAACATCAAACCCAGGTTCAACGCTCATCTTCCTAATTCGAATACGCAGTATCTCCTCCCTACCGTCTTGGTCCGGTGGGCCAATGAATAGGATACGATCGAGACGACCGGGTCGCATCAACGCAGAATCCTTGACAAATAAATAAGGCTTTAGAAGATCCTAGAATCACGCAGCATGATGATCTCACCATGACATCGGGTCTATTGGTGGCCGCAATGATGGTGACACCGACCAGTTCTTGGACGCCATCCATCTCGTTCAACAAGCTCGTAAGCACGCCCTCATGGGATGACACACCCCCTCCTTCCGAATCGGATCGAGTGCTACCGAGTGCGTCGATCTCGTCCTACCACAATGGGGTATGAGTCGACGGTCATAAAGCGTATAGGTGGAAAGGGACAAACAAAGAATATGATGGATGGCGATGCTGCACGAGCTTTCCTAAATATCTCGCGCACTGCTCTCTCGGATTCACCGACATACTTGCTCAGGAGCTAAGAAGAGGTCAGGTGTCGCACGGGAGGATAGTCTAATCACCTGCCTCGGGTCCTTTCACAGCCACAAAGTTGACCCCGCTCTCTGTCGCACAAGCACGAGCAAGCACTGTTTTACTACATCCAGGTGGTCCGTAGAGGAGAAGGCCCTTAGGCGGTCGCACGCCCAGTCTTTCGAAAGCCTCAGGATGAAGCAAAGGCCACTCAACGGCTTCGCGCAGTTTCTGTATAGCAGCCGCTTGACCGCCAACATCAGAGTATCTCACGGGTGGTGTGTCCAGGAAGACAGATCGCATGGCAGACGGGCGAACGCTCGGCAAGGCATCAGAGAGGTCTGTAATGGTGAGATTCAGAGAAGAAGGTATTCCTGTCCCGCTTGCACCCAGCGACGCATCTGCATTTACCCATCGTTTGATTGCAAGTGTACCGGCTTCACGAACGACTGCGCTCAAGTCGGCCCCAACATATCCGTGTGCACGACTCGCGAGAGCACGGAGGTCGGCCTGTGATATGGAGTGAGGAGTTTTAGCGAGTAGAACCTCCAAGATTGCTAAACGTGCTTCTGCATCCGGTACACCTGATATAGCACAAAAGCAAAGAAAGGAGGATATCAATTTCGATGTCCACATGGTGCTGAAAATCTGTTTGTTGCATACCTATCTCGAACTCTCTGTCAAATCTTCCAGGCCGCCGAAGTGCGGGGTCGATTGCATTCGGCCGATTCGTCGTTCCGATAACCACAACCCTCTCAATGGTACCACTGGTCGCTTCATCTTCCATTCCGTCCATTATTGTCAGCAAAGTCGCGACCACTCGCTTCTCAACCTCTCCACCGGCGCTCTCCTCGCGTCGTGGGACCAGCGCATCAATCTCGTCCAAAACGACGATACACGGGCATTTGGCACGCGCATTTCGAAAGACCTCTCGAAGCCGCGCTTCAGTCTCTCCATGATATGCCGATGATAGCTCTGGTCCATTGATAATAATGACAGAAGATCTTGTAGACGCAGCTATGGCACGTGCCAGATGCGTTTTGCCTGTTCCGGGGGGACCGTGGAGCAGGATACCTCGCGGTGGCTTTAGACCTGTATCATCACATGGAGGGTTAGCTGAATCATGAGCATGTCCGAGGTATGACCCACCAAAATGCGCAAACAACTCCGGTCTTGTAAGAGGGATCTCGATCAAATCGCGTATCTCCGTAATCGTTTTGTTAAGCCCTCCGACCGTGACGTAGGCATCAGATAGTGTTGTTTGCTCAAGAGTCTCGATATCTGGCTGGAAAGGCACGCACGTGTAAGCATCGTATTCAGGATCTCAAGTCCGGAGGGTCACATGACAGCCTACCTTGTGAGGATAGTCGACCTGATGATCTGTGTCATTTTCCAGGATGCAGACAGATATATCCCATCCTGCGGTCCACAGAAGGGGTTGGGAATGCAGGGAAACAGATTTGACTTCTTCGGTAATGGAGCTGATAGGGTCCCCTAACTCGGGTGGACGTACTGAGATGGAATGGATGGAAAATCTTCGCGGTCGACCTTCGTATAAAACTTCCACAATCTGGGAAGATGTGATAAATTTGAGTCCAACTAAATTACGTTCGTTAGAAATGGGTTAGCATGCCAGCCACAACGATCACATCGTGGCAATGGGTGTAGCACTTACCAAGATGTTCGCGTAGTAAAATTGCAAGCCAATCTCTACGCTTCGGGGAGTCAGTATTGTCGGGCTGAGCACACTTAGTTGACCCCCTGGAAATTTCCCGCAGACGAATGTATCCGGCTTCCCGCGCATCACGCAATGATGGCAGGAACGAGTTGTCCTTATTGATAGTTTTTCCATGTAAGGGAAAAATTTGGACCTGGCTACCTTCCTCGAGGCGCGCCGTGAGGAACAGCGAAAGAGATAACAAGATAGCTGGAGGGAAGAAATGCCCATGATCACAGGATCAAGTTTAGCAATGCAACGGCATGACCATTGTACGACATCGTACTTGCCATTCTGTGAAACGTCTATAGACGGCCACAGGACCCCAACTGCGAAGTCCTATCATCCGGGGGGGAAATAAGTCTTTCGAAAATACCATCGGATTTCCAGCCCCGCCATTTCTTACCTTTCTCACACTGCCGTTATCTCCCTGCGATAAGGCAATCACGTCGCCAGAACACAACTTCAAGGTTTTCAGGCTGTCTGGATGGACGATAACGCGCTTCGCGCTACGCGATTCTCCTTCGGCACCCTCTGATAGGGAAACAGTAAATCTCGGCACAGGCATTTGCCTCGTCAAAATTATGAAGGCTGGACCTGTGAGCGTGTGTTTGAATGCCCTGTAATATTTCTGGAGTTTCTTATACTTTCCTTTGGATCGCTGGTCACACGAGGGCTGAGGCTGAACTCGGTGGAACCTGAACCCTGTCAAAAACGTTATCTCCGCCCGTCAACGACAACAAAAACAGATGTCCGACAATCGATAGGGGAATGAAGTAGCTTCACGGATGACCGTAATGGACGTGGATAAGATCTTTGAATCCACATGCTCAGAACTCGGAATGAATCCATTGGATTCAGGTTATCCGACGCTTACGCGGCATTTGCCGGGCGTCCACCTGAAGCACAACTCCAATCTTGTCAAGCAACTTGAAGCAAGCAAGGCTAGGTTTCAAACTCAGGCTAGGTTCCTAACGGCGTACCGCCATAAGCGGACTGCCAGCGAATACACGATTTCCCTGGCAGGAAATGTTCGGAAATCATTGACGATGATGACAAGGTACTATTTCTTAGCATGTTGTAAACTTGCGGAGGTACATTACCATCCAATGCAGCCCGAATGGGGATAGCCAGAGGCCCGCATTGGCGTTCTGATGACGATGTTCAAGACCTATATCCGTTTGTGATATCCACCGCAACGTTTCGACGGCACGATGAAGTAGTTGGAGCATCAAAGTCCAGTTTGTACACCTGTCACGCAAGTCGTCTCAGAAGCACATCCTGACTAAATCCGTACGACTGCGTGCGAAGCCAACTTCGTCGTGTCTTCGCCACAGGCCGACAGCCGTCCTGCTCGGAATCACAGCCATGTCGAGATTCTCCAATCCGATCTTTGCGCCTTCAGATTTGTGGCAGGAATATTGCGGCACGCCGTGACTCCACTCCACTTCACCAATCTCGCTACCACGCGTCTCCCTCATGTTTATTTCGGAGGGGATCCTGGGGAACCAACTTCTGGTCCACAGCACCCATAAATGAAACTGGCCAAGTACCTTCATATGCGCCAAGGGAATGGATTTATGGCATACACGCCTCACTTTCCCCACACTGTTCGATTCCTCTCCGAAGCCTCCGAATCATGATTTCCGTGGTCGGAGCTTCGGCATATTATTACTAAACAGTCACAAAACCTGATTCAATGCCTTTTCATGTGTCGACTTGACAACAACGCCAACCATAAGGCTATACCAAGAACTTGTTTCTCACAGCATTCGCATTAGAAGTTCAGCGTTGGCTAGTGTTGGCCGCACGAACTTGAAGCTTCGGATCGGAGCAGTGTTATCGTTATCAAGGATGCGCGATAGATTGCACATGCGGTGGCGCCTCGCCCGTTCTAACGGCAAACGGGTTTGCGTGCAACCCTACCTAGGCCAATACCCTTTGTGCCTTGGGTAGATTCAACCAGGTACACGCGCACTACCAGGGGTGCCTGACAAGTCACGAGGTGCGCGGAAAGCAGATTGGCGTGTACACGCTAAACGTTATATTCCCCGCAATGAGCTAAAGAACACGTGTAGCCCAGATCAGCAGCTGACGGGAAAGCCACTGACAAAGAATTTTTGTGGCTGGGAGTCGGAGAAACGACGGGCCCGGTGTACCACAGCCCTCCAAAGTTAGATGGTCTGAGCACGTTCTTCACTTGGCCACTTTCGGCCGCCCACTATCTATCACATCGATCCCGTAAGGATGTGGTCTCCTCTCATGTTTGTCTGCGAATATCAGCCTCACAGCAGCCTCGCAACCCGTGAGACAGAGAGGACGGCCCCAAAGATATCGGATAAATTTATTCATCTCGGCAAGTTGCAGCTTACATGGGTTTTGATAGCGTTGAAATGATCCAGATTTACGCCACCGTGCTGAGAAAAACTCGACCTAGCATAAATCAAAGCATTTACAGTTCGGTGTGCCGGCGGACGTTGGCCCGCATTTCGAGGGCGCTATCGCATCAATACAGTCTGATACTGGCGCGAACGAGCTCCCGATTGGGGACCCGAGACAGCCGATGGATTCGATATATACGCTGGCGCGTAGTAACACTAGATCAGGGTTCCCGACTATCTTTGTTCCGAATGCTCAGGGAAGCTGCTTATAGTCAGCACGTTTCGAATCAGCTAATAACTTATACAGCATTCTTCTGATAAAGAACATCCGATTCAGCCACATGACAAACCAGCTGAATATTTTGAGTTATGAAGACAGTACTAGGATGAACAACGTGCGACCTTTCCAGTCGATGACTTGGAGCTTTGAACACGAAGGTACGATGGAATACAGCAAGTTGGTGTGTGGGACCCTACGATCGCATGCCTAGAAAGTTTGCTGAGTAGGCCCAATAAGGACGGCTGCATATTGTTTTCGACAAGTCTATTGGCTTCCCGGTACTCGAAGCCTATAAAGCCGGGCGGCCGAGTACACCGTGCCCCAACTTAATTCCCCTCTACACGGTCTTCTGCTTTCTCCCGTGACCTCCCCGTATCAACGATGTGCAAACAAGTAGTGTGAGGACCATGATCGTCGCCGCTACGTATCATTGGAACTGAGAATTGATTTACAGAGAAGGAACCCGTTGGCTAAAATGTGGTGTACGGTGACGACCCATTTCCGTTCTCCACGCAGGAGTGCTAAACCAAGATAGCACTTCCAACGACATCTCGTCGTCGCGATCATGGATTGTGACTCCACACGATGTGAACGCAGCTACCGGCATCCTCCCAATTGTAAACACCCAAATTGTACCAAGGTGGGTATTTATCGGTGGATGTCCGTGGAAAAGACAGTGCCAACTGATGATTGTGGGGAAACCAGAACTTTGGTGACGAGATGCAACGATCCATAGACGACGTCAACGAGTTCTGTTTCCAATGCCGGATGGCGATGAGTCGGCAGCGCTGATAATTTCCTCATCTCACGTCTTCAGTCGTCACGGTTCCAATCACATCAGCATGATTGCATCATACCTGTATCGCTGCATGTTAATAGCAACATATTAGTAGTGTGCTCCGAAACGCGGCAGTAGTTATGCACGGAAATCTGGTACAAACCGGGGTCTCATGATGCATAACGTGCCGGTAATAGCCTGTTCCTTCGAGGTCCACATGACCAGTGGCCCACATCGCAGCCAACAGGCTGAGACAAGTTCCCTTGAGATCGGCATAGTCCATTCCCGATAGACTGATGGGTTCAGATATAAACCAGAACGAGAAGCACACCAGGAATCCATAACGTGAGGAGCCGAGTAATTGGATCTTGTTCTGCCCCACCTGTCGAGCTGGATTGTAAATCAAACGTAGGAGGTATGTCCAAAGCTCAGGCTAATGATTCTCAATGATACTTGCCAGACTTTGAGCGGAGCAAGGCCTCAGTTCGGACACCATAAGAAACGGAAGATTTTATCGGCCATCACTCTTAATTACACCTATATGAGCAAGGGAAGCAGGCGGTGTCCACTCTTCAATGCCTGGTAAGGAAAACCAGTTCCCGTTTCCCAGCTCACCTTCACAAGGCAGACCACACACACCCCCATGTTTCATGTATAAAACACGCAGATCGTCTATTCGCGCGCGATACAATGAATTAGACTGGTGAACAAACACTGCCGCTGAGACTCTAACAAGTTCCCCGGACGCACTTAGTGCGGGTGGTTCTTGTGGTACTCTGTCAAATGTGTGAGCAGTGCCATGGATCAGTATAATAGGATGCGTACTCAAGTGCACTAGATGAAGAAGGGGATGTTTTATCAGCCACTGTTCCAAGAGTACAGGGTGGTAAAAACATACTGTTATAGTCCATGGTATAACCAACACCAAAGAAGAAGAGAATTGCGAGGCCGAGTCGGTTCAGAGCCTTCTTCTCTGGGTCAAACGCTGCTGGTGGTGCACGCCCTTTTGGGAGCTTGGAATAGAAGTTCACCAGGGGTGCGAGACCCTCTCCAGAGCCTGCAGACTGGAATAAAAATTAGTGGGAAAGGAATGCCTGGTAATAAAGACATACGAGGTGAGAAGGAGTCGCGATTTTCGGGGGAATGAGTTGCCCGAGCTGGCGGCGAACGAGAGTGGGCAACATGACGGAGTCGAGTACTGTGCAGGCAGAGCAACGGAAGAGGTCGGGGCGATCAATGAGACTGTTTGTATCTGTTTGTTGTTATCCCACGATCATGCACTCACTTTCCACTGGACCCACAAACTCAATTAATGAACAGGGTCAAAGCAGAACAATAGCGAGCTTCGTTTTGACCACAAGAAACGACTAGAAAAGCCGGTCTGTCGCGAATAGACTTGCTTTCAACCCTTTTTAACTTGTGGACATGCTTCCAATATCCACTGCCCATGCCCTTGCCGCGCTCTTCGTGACTTGCTACGTCGGTTCGATATATATTTCCAAGGATGCACGACTTTCCTTCTCCAAGACCAAAGTATACCTTGATTATGGATATGCGAGGCTCAAGTTGCAGAATGAGCGCTGGAGAGATGACCCAGATGTGATCCGAGCGCGTCTTGTTGCTGTTGGCAGCGCGACTCTCATTTGTTGCGCAATGGTGTTCGTCTTGATGTCGGGAGAGTTGGGCAACGCGAATGATGTATGCTTTTCACTCTTGACTCTAATCCGGTCAGACTAACGATACCAGTCTTGGACAGCGCTGCACACAACTGTCAATTACCTCGGTTTTACCTCTGTCAGCATTCTCCCGCACTTCATAACCCCTCTGCTCTTTCTCGGACCATTGTACGCACAATCCTTGCGTAGGACACTACCCGGCCAGTGTAACTGGTCTTTCCAGGAAGATATCCTCTCCTTTCTCTTCTCCGTTGCGGGTATACGGAATTATCTAGTCGTGGGTGGTTAAATATTATCGACCACGGCACTACATTGACATGTGAACACCACATCTGCGATGTAGGCCCCCATCACGGAAGAAGTGGTCTTTCGAGCATGTGTTCTCACTGTGTACAACCTAGCGCAGGCGTCGAGGTTGCGAATGATTTTCTTAAGTCCCTTGTTATTCGGGGCAGGTGAGGTCCCTGTCCACATGTTCAAGCAAATTCTTAACCATGAGCTTACCTCCCTTGATACAGCCCATGTACATCATGCTTGGGAGACATACAACAGGTATGGATGTACCCCAGCAGCCATGAAGCGCGCCGCGATTGGCACGGGTAAGATAGTCTTGGCTGATGTTGGTATTAGCTACCTTGCTGACGAAATATTCGTTTGGCCTAGCTTTTCAATTTACCTATACTAGCATCTTCGGTTTCTATTGCTCGTATCTTTTCCTTCGCACAGGATCTATATTTCCGCCAATCACGGCGCACGTATTCTGCAACATCATGGGTGTCCCTCAGCCTGGTTATGATATCAACCAGAGACCAGACCGGAAATTAGGTCAGTTCCACTATTCCCTTTTCGTCACAGTGAGTATAATGCCGCGAGCAAATAGCCATTGTTGTTGCCTACCTCATGGGTATTGTTGGTTTTGTGTACGTGCTTGATAGGTGGACATCCACGGAGGGTACCTTGTATTGGAACTAGCATAATATGCTCTCCGACGCTGGTTCGTCGACATTGTAACAGACACATAGAGAGCGCTTACTAGAGATAAATGGAGATATGAACATCCACTTGTACGTCCGTGATCTATATAGACCCACGTGACTCGATCAAACGGGCCGGCGAAAGCTTTCGATCATCGGTTACACATCAACCGACTGGCTTGAACAACGTTGTAATTGTTCCGTTCTCCTCGTTGACCCGGTGGTGTTCAGCTCCATCATTATCGTGTAAAATGCCTCATAAGCGAGCCAAACGACCGGTAAGGGAACGAGAGAAAGCTCAACGGTACGCAAGATGCATTCCTAGTCTCCGAGCCTATCACCTCATCAAAAAAATGCCCAATACTCCATTTCCCAGAGCAACCGATTTGGCCCCCAAGATCTCCATAGAACATGAACCTATTCCGAAGTCCGTCTCGCGTGTTCTCGATGCCGGACAAATCAGGCGAGAATACCGAAAGAAGAAGCGACAACTCGATGGAGTCAGCAACTCAGACGAGGACAACCTTCAACGCAAAAAGAGACGTCACGATGCAACTGATATGAAAGACGGCGGCGAAAGCACGGCGCTCAGGATCAAGCCTGGTGAAACGGTTGCCCAATTCAACAGGTGAGGGTGGCCTCAACGTGATATGAAATGATGCCTGGTTGTCGACACGAACACACTTCATTGCCTTGCAGACGTGTGGAGAGCAGTATGATGCCTCTCATCAAAACAGCACTGCGGCAGTCATCTGCACAGACGCGCAGAGTGCGGAAAGAAGGAGTGGCGCAGGAAACGCTAAAGCGGGGCAAACAAGAGGACAAAGTCCGTTGTCCACTCCTGGAAAGTCCGTTAAAGCGTT
>JBBPRX010000262.1:0-18700 GCA_038093195.1 Boletus fagicola
GCTCCCGTATTCCTCTGGAAATCGTTTAACCCACGAATGACCTCACTACATATGAATGTTAGAGTTGATGGTTGCCATCGCATTCAAGCCGGTCTTGCTGCATGCAGATTTCCTCGGTCAAAGATATTTTAATTTTGTCCGCGTCGAATGAGTTGAGGGTTCGTGTGATACAGACCCGAGTCACGACCCGTCCCTGAAAAGTTAGAACGTGTACAGAACGTGTACGGATGATGAAAGATGGTATTGGTGGGGATCTGGTGGGATCAACGAGCGGAGATGGAGTGGCGATGTCTGGGATCTTCCGAAGCTCCGACTCAGCACGAGTTCGGCTGGAACCGTATTATAACCTAGCTCAAGCCTCCAGCAAATATTCCTCATGATCGGGGGGGAGGCATGCCAGCCAAATCAATTGATTTGGAGCCTGGAGGTGACGGGAGGAAATACATTTATGAAAAAGCAAACCAACTCGGCTCACTTGAATTTGTTTTTTGGAGCAACGTGTGGTTGTCTTTTTCGTTCCTTTTGGATGTCAGATCTGAGTCGGAGTCCGGTTTGACGCGTCCAATTAATCAATTCAACCGCTCATCGATACTATATGCTTTTGTTTTGCGCGTACTACTGCCTCTGGAAGAGTCTGCCCTACCAAGGTCGGGATTTGTGGAACGCTCTCCGTCTGGTGGCCCCCTTCCAAGGCGGATCGACCACCGTGGAAACAATTCATCACATAATTATGTAATCAATATGACCCTTGCCAAGAAAGGCAAAGCGAGCTCGGATCCGAACAGAAGCCAATGGGGGCTAGAGCGCTGCAGGGCCAGGTGGCAAGTAGATCTGTGCCACCACCTGATCCGAGCGAACGCGAGCGCTCAGGCTGTACGACAACCTTCGTCGTGTGCTAGCGAACGCTGGATCGACTTTCGTTATTTGCGACGAGTCCAGCTGGAACACACGAGAGACAGTGGCAGCATTGCGCCCCCTGGACTTGTCTGAGGCATCTCGAGCCGCAAACTGGCGCATTATCATCTAGCAAAACAGACTTGAACCCTTCCGAACTTGAGCGAGTCCAGATCTCTCATTGGCTAGCGAACCTGTAAGCACTCCCGAACTGGAACCAGTCTAACCAAAGGCAGACTAAGTTGGTATGTAGTGAGACTAATCAGAGTCTACCAAGTATGGAAAAATATACAGACCGAACCTGGTTTACGTTGTTGCAATTTTCAACGTGTGTCTCAAAGTTGTGCTGCAAATGCGTGCAGTATGCACTAAATACTTGGGACCAGTGCCTTCCACGTCGTTCAGGTTTAGTCTCACTCCCCATCTAATTGTACTCCTCCATGGCACTCGGGCAAAAGCAAGACCTGTTAGGCATCGCAGTCACCCAATTGTTTATCTTGAATATCGCATGGGCATTCTATATCGTGGTCAGGATCAAACACACCGTTCCCCTACCAGATGCCACAGCAATCTGGGTGTACCGCAATCCGACAGAAACAACTGTTGTTGTCACCATTGTTGCGACTGTTGTAAGTTCCATGACACTGAGGTACACAAGATTCTACATCCTTCGATATTCCCCGTGGATACTACTCAGTATTCGTATATATAGTTGTTTTACAAGAGCGGCTAAACATGCCCTGAAGCAGTACATCGGCTCCCGGAGATCCATATCACTAGCCAGCCTGAGTATAGGTGTCGCAGCGACGAGCGCTTCGGTCTCCCTCAAACGCAGACCCAGATATCTTGGCCCGACACTTGGAACCTTGATCATTGCTACCGTGTTTGGTTTGGTGAATTCCGCGTATGTTCAAGCACAGATTCTTGCGGTGTTCAACAATCCTCATCGAACCTTTGATAGTTGGACCACGTTCCTTAGCCCTGTCCAAGTTAACGTGCTTATATCCATGAGTGGCGAGGAACTCGATCTCGGTAATCAAGAATTCGACACTGTTCTTGGCCGGGATATGAATAATACTTTTGGTTTTTCCAACAGGACACTAGTTACGCAGCCGAGTAGTTCATTTCTGTCCTGCGCAGAGATGAAATATCTGATGTACACCATTAGATTCGGCCAACTCCCTTGCTTCTTTTGGTTCCAGTGGTGGTTTGACTAGTGCGACTGCATATGCATCTGGACAACAAACCAACCTCAACTTCAATAATGTCACATATAGTGTATCCACTGGTACGTGCTCGGAGCCAATCTCAAAGTCTGGGAGATAGTAAATATTGTATTCAGGTGGGATTCTTTCAGCAGTGACGGGATACGGTGGCACCCAAAACACCACCTCGACATCAGCGTCCGGGACTCCCGCTTCTTTCGGTGGTGGACCTGTTCCAACGACTTTGAAAGCCAGTTCCGATCTTACCGGATTATCTTCCACCTACAATATCACCCAGCAAGGATTGACAGCAAACGTCACCTGTTACAATTACACAAATCCCGCTGATTGGTACCCGATCGAAGTACAGGCGATCTCTGTGAATGCGACCTTCGAGATGGATGGTTATGTCAGTGGTATCTTGCCGGTTGTCAACACCACTGTGCCACGCATGAGCTGCAATCAGAGTACGAACTATTCGTCAGATATACCGAGGTACTGACGAAGCTGCCTCACAGATATAAATGCAAGTGGGATGGTTGCTTCCGTCGCGGCAGTGAATTTTAATAATAGCAATTATCTTGCTTCGGTCGTCTGTCCATACACGTGGCAGGATGCACTGAACGCCCAAAGGATCGGTGAGGCGGAAATCTTCATCGCTCTGGCGGATTCGCTGAGAGTTGTTGCTAGTTGTCTACCACGCTGGAGTCGGAAAGTATGCTTCATTACCTCCAACCATATGCGAGATAGTGCTTCTTCTGACCCAATCGTCCGTGATATATGCCAATCAACTCGTTACCTCGACCCCTCAAAACACAACAGCGATTCCGTACCAACACAATCTAAACTATTGGATAGCACTTTTCATCGAACTAGAGGAGTGGAGTTTTCAGACTGCCAGAGTGAATTCTCTGGGAAATATGCTCATGTCGCTGTTGACTGCTGGACCAACATCCTTCTCTGAGGCACCGGTCCAGAGTTACCAGAAGTTCCTCGTGAGTGTTACTCCGGACACATGGTTATGACACGTTCACAGAGATTGCTGTAGCAGGAGTATTGGAAGGGCGTAGTTGAAGCCACAGGAACTGTGAGTGTAGTCTCGTTCTGCGTTCAATGCTCATTGCGAGGTCATCCTAATGGCGTATTGCACGCAGGCGCTCCGTTCTGGATACACGGCATATCCACAGAACGTTACCTCTATGCGAACATCCATAAACGGAACGCAGAACATCTCCACTATGGGATGGTCCTTTGATGACGGAGCGCGGGCCTATGCTCTTGTTCCCATCACCATAGCTGCGGTCATGACCTTTGGTGCAATCTCGTTCGCCCTCTACCATGTTCACCGATTCGAAAGACGGGAGGGCAAACAGGGTTCAAGATCCTCGGAGAATACCACAAATGGCCAATTGAGCTGCTTGGTAGTGCCCCGCACGGCAATCAGGACGTTCGATGCATCGGATCCGACCCACCTCATCGTGGCATCGGCAACACAACGGATTGATCCCGAACCACAGGCAACGCGCGGGGGCAGGTACTGGGAACAACACGACGAAGAAATAGTACTCTTCCGGCTAGGGGGAGAGGTGACAAGTACTGGGACGCCCTCCCCGGTCGAGTTGTCTTGCTCATGAGGTCTGGAATGATGCGGGATCAGCTTTCAAATCTCAGACGATTGGCATTAGTAAATCACTCTTGGACGCGTGTGGTTATGAGTCATATATGTACGGGCTAATGATGTTCGGGCTATAGTGTACAGTACGGTCACGAAACTTTACAGCGGTTTCCGAAAGTATGTGGAAAACAGATTTTCGAAAGTCGCGCGTCGGAGACAGCCGGGCAAGGACCCCAGGTGTAGCTGAGTAAGCAACCTATAGTGTAGAATTGGATTCATGCAAACCTACTGTGCATTGCTTGCATGGCTGAGCAACCAGAAGATTCTTCTGCAAATAGGCAGTATGCCTTTGCGATAGCCCTCACCATCTACTCCCCACTCAAACAGCTGTCCAAAGGTGGCAAAACTGTTTCCAAGCGACTAGAAAAATCTGTAAAAACTAAACAACAACTTTTTTCACCTGATGAAGCTACAGGAACTATGTACATTGAATTCCTGGAAAGTATTCTTGAGAAGCATGGAAAAACCCAGTACAAGGTCTCCAGCAAGCAGCAGTTTTCATTCAAGTACATTACCCTGAAAATGAAGAGGTAAGACTTCCTGACATTTCCAGTTGCCTGACCTGACAAAAATTTTTCTAGCCAGCATGCAAGTGAGGCAATGGATGTTGACAATGAGTTGGACTACAAGGAGATGGTCCAAAAAATTGTTGACACTGCCAGTGACTCTGGAACAACAAAGATCCTCATTGACATGAAGCACGTTGAAAAACTCCCATCATATTGAGCTGATGGTGACTCCAGTGATGAGGAATCAGCCAATTTGGATGAGCACCAGGTAAGTTATTTCATTATATTAGTGAGAATGATTTAACAACTGTTATGAATCCGTTTATAATCACATTTACTGTACTTTTCATTTTCACTTTACTTCTCACCCCACTTTGCTTACTTTCATTTAGATCAGTCATATGACTTTTACCACAATCATGTGATCCTTTCATCCTTCGAGGCCATCTGGGAATTGGCTTTTCCGAACATCTGAACATCTGAACAGTCTGAGCACACTGCCACATATTTGAGTGGAGATTGAACCATTGAGGCGAGCCGTGCAGCAAAGTGTCACATCCTGCCGCCCTACTGCTTTGCCATCCTGTGGCAGTGGCTGCCCCTGCCCTGTTGGCTGTCATTGTCAGGTTACACATGACCAGCGCTTGCAATTGCCTGATCACTTCACATCGCATTCCTTCACAGTGCATTGGTTGCTTGGATCATGCTCATTGACCACTGGATGGCCCTCATTAACATCCACAATGTCCTGCTCTCATTGCTCAAGCTCAAGCCTCTGCCGATGCCCACCCTGCAATCGCACTCCCCCATGACATGCTCGACAGTTGTACTCAAGGTTCAAACATGCAAGTTCCTGTTACGTACATCTCCTTTGGCACACCTCTGTTTGCTAATTGATCACATTGATATCACCAGCCGTTCACTCTACCTCTCCTTGCCGACAAGATGCCACTGCATTCTCATTCTCTGTGAAATATATTCCTTGCTGCCTTGTAGTCATTGCCTGTCACCACCTACATATAAAAGGGGACCTGTGTCACTCACTCCTGTTTGCTTGTCTGTCAGTCCCCTCTCTCGCTCCCTTGCCCACTCAGTTTGCACATTTGATTCAAATGTATGTACATTTCCTTTGTTTCTTCAGGTATGTACACACATTTTCTGCACTCGCGCTCACTCAATATGCCTTTACAGTGCTGTCACTCACACTCATTACCTTGCTGCCCTTATTATCCACAGCTCAATGCCCTATATCCCCCCTCCATATGCTCTGTTGTTATGCTGCCCATGTGGTGCTGAGGTACTCCTGCGGTTTGTACTGGCCACCAACCCATGGAATGCAGGCCAGCCCTATTATGCAGTATGTTCACTTATGCTCTTTGGCCCCCTTTTTACTCATCATCCGCTTCTGCAGTGCACCAATTGTTGCAATTGGTAGTGATGGGGCAATGGCCTTGGAAACTCACCACACAATTCTCTAATGACATCACCTACCGTCGATCAGGGTAAGTCACCAGCAATTTAGTTCTGTCTACCATGATGTAACTCGCCACCAGCCCCTGTGCCTTCTCAACCCATGGGTGTGCAAGAAAAAACAGATGCAGCTTTCCACCAGTCAGGATGCTTGGTGACAATGCTTGGACGCCAATGCCAGCATCAGATGTGTTGCAAGCACTGCCATGCTGCAGGAGGGTGCATGGCTAATGGCCACACCTCTCCTGGCTCTCAGCTGCTACCTTCCTGATCAATGTCCAACGGCGATGTCAGCTTGCCCACACTTCCTTCCTCCTCAACATTGAATGGCAGCGTCAGCTCATGTGTGCTTTCTCCCACTCCTTCAATCAATTCACAGCCATCCACATCCTCCTTGGTGTCAAATATTTATCCCTGCTTGCGTCCGCTCCCTTCAGCTGTTTCTTTGATTGACATGTCATCATCAGCTTCCTCTAGTGCAATGACAAATGTTGACCCTGCCTCGCATACCCTCTCTACCACTCTCTTGGCGATTGACCTGCGATCCACATTGGCTTCCTCCTCTTCTATGTTGAATGTCAACCCAAATGTCAACCCTGCCTCATATCCCCCCTGCCTGTTTCCTCTTCAACAGTTGACCTCTCGCTTGCCCCTTTGCACATCCAAATGGCTGATGCATCAATCAATCCCCGTCATGCATCCCAACTGCGCCCCATATTTGTGGAGCATGTTGCCAGTGTTCATGAGAGAGCCGAGAAGAAGCACCAATGTGACCAGGAATTGGTCCAGGAGAAGAAAAGGGCCCATGAGCGTGTGATTGTATTTAGCTTCTGCACGGTATGCTACTCATTGTCTCCCTCTGAATGTGCTCTGCATGCTCATTATCCTTGATCAGAACGATGCAGAACCTGTCACCGTTGACTTCCAAGATGGATTTGTCTATCCCTATTTCAGGCTTACACGTGCTGTTCTCATTGACCTTGAGCTCATTCTGCCTGACTCAGAGGGTGAAATGGCTAGACCACCTGCTATCCATTATTTTGATCCCACTCTCGACACCTGGGTCAAGATGAAGATCGATAGTGTTATTGAATTGACAAAGCCTTCACAGAGGCTTTTTTTCAAGGGCCTCCATGTCACTTTGTACCCCAAGTTTAATCAGCTCTGCAACTCTATGGCATCTCACAAGCCAAACGTCCGTGTCTCACTCTCACAAGAACAATCCTATGTCAAGCAGACCCAGACATACACCAAGGCACGTGCCCTGGATGCCTTTGATACTTTGCTGGAGCTCTCATCTGATGAAGGTTGCAATGATCCCCTCTCTCAGGCTGCACTCTCACCCAAGAAACGTCACACAAAGTCCAACCGACCCCAGCAGGCTGCAGCAATGCCACATTGTGATTCCACTTGCTTGCACAATCTTCAGTCAAGACATGCCCTCTCCGACAATGGTATGTACTACTATGCCATTACACACTGTTATGCACTAATGCTTACTCCTTGCAGACAATGTTATTTCTATTCATGATAATGGTAGCACTGTGTCCAAGAAGCCCATCCACATCGCAGTGACTGCTCATCAGATACCTGGGATTGAGCCAACCACTGCAAAGTTTCCCACAAGCTTTTATGCTGTTGATGTCCGCACTGCTTTCTGCTTCAAGCCTGAAAACAAGTTGACCATGGAAAGTCAGTTTGAGCGCTTCTTTGGAGTCCCTTGGAAATCCTTGATGTACTATGATCACAAGGCAAGGTGGTACAATGCGCCACAGGATGCAAGAGACCACACGATCATGGCAGGGTATTCAGATGCTGGCCATTACAGCTCATTTTTGAAGGCTCATCCTGCAAAGCATGCTGAGCTGAAAGCGGCAAAGTGGAAGTTGCGGGCATCGCAACACAATTAGATCCCTATCACCATGTTCTATTAGCTATACAGTATGCCTAGATATGTTTGTGAATTTCCATGTCAGTTTGTGGCCTTTGTGTGGCATGCTTTGGCACTGCTCTAGTCCACCAGACTCCATCACACTTGATGCCAGTGGACTCTGCCATATCCAATGCCACTGTAGTCCACACCACTCTAGTGTGCCAGGCTCCTTTGCACTCAATGCCAGCGGACTCCAGTACATGCAACACCAGTGTAGTCCACACCACTCTAGTCCACCAGACTCCTTCGCACTCGACGCCAGTGGACTCCAATACATCCAACACCGCCATAGTCCACGCCACTCTGGTCCGCCAGACTCCATTACATTTGACACTGGTGGACTCCACCATATCCAATGCTGCCAGACTCCATCATGTCGCATTTCATCCCACTGAAGGCCGCTGGGGTCCTCTGGTGTGGCATACACAATTGCTGATTGCAGCAATGTTGCTGCACTCCACCACACTCCCTCGCAATCTGGCACACTCTCATGGCATTGTATCACACTGGACTACAGTATATATACTGTGGCTCTTGCCTCTGTTATGCCCTCATTCAAGTTTTTCTCTGTCCTCAGCATGGCTGACTCTTTGCCTTCCCCATCACCCTCACCACCACCTTCAATTTTCTCTAATCAAGAGAAACCACAGTACATACGCAGGTATCTGGGCTGCTTGCAGCAACTTCTTTGGTGGTGATGGACGACATGAGATGCTGATTATGGGCGATGGTATACCTATGTATGCTGCATGATATTTCCTCATGTCTACTCAACTAATACATTGTACTTAGTGCGACATGGGCAAGGATGGCTGTGACTGGTTCCGATGGGTCTTTGAAAATGTGCACGACATGTCTCCATCAACCCCTCCACAGACTTCCAGCCCTCTTAAGCACGAGTGTAGTCCATCCATTGAGGTTTCTTCTCCCTCACCTGCTTTGGGGCATGCACACAAATACCAATAGCTTGCACCATTGTTATATGGACGGCACCATGCCTCGTCCTCTCACAGATCATCCAAGAGGCATCAACTCAATCTTTCTCCATTCTTGCCTCCTCAGTGCGACCACACACCCTCTATTAAGTCTCTGCAACCTCTCCGAGTTTGGCCATTCAATTTCTATGCCAACAAAATGGACATTGGGTTCAAGAAGTGCCACCTTGAGTCCAATAAGCATCAGCCTGTTGAGAGGGTCTTTTCGGACTATTTCCATGTCAAGTTCATCAGATCAACCTTTTACGATCACTGCCGCCATTGGATGGGTGTTAGTCAGTCAGTTCGTGAACGGTACATTGGGTATGGGCATACTGAGCATGGTCACTGGTCAGCCTTTCTATGCCAAGAGATCAGAGGTGAGAGGCAGATGGGCCAAACATAGTTAACATTTCTTATTGTATGTATGACACAATACAGGCCTTTGACTGATTGTGGTATGCATCCGATCGTCTCTCCATCAGCACTGTGGATTGTGCAATGTCCATTTTTGAAAGTCATCAAGAGCCCAAGCTCATCAAGATGACCGATCAACACGAGTGTGTACCCCACCTTGGGTGAGTACAGGACCTCTGTCAATCATAGTTTCGAGACTTCTACCCCATTGGGTATCTCGATGATCAGATCGCCTACTCCAGTAGCACTGAATTTTTGTTGGTTCACAGCAGTGAAGAACTTGGGTGGGATCAGTTTGAGATTCAACATGTGATCTCGGTCTGGGGAGATGTGACATGTGGTACCGGAGTCATACAATTCAATATGGTGGATTTCCTGTGGACGGTCGCTGACCTCCATAGCTTCCTCATTTGGTTCTTCGTCGGTGATGGATAGCTTTGTGTGGTCGACTGACGCTTCATCATTGAATCACTGCACCTTATTGTCCCATCCACAACCCCACAGGCTGTTGTCACCAACGTCTGAAAACCAGTTGTCATCGCCTTTGAGCACGTCATGGCTCATACCCAGGTATGGTTCCTCGTCATTGGAATCTGACTCAATGGATTTCAGGTCCAGTACCAATTCATCATCACTGATGACTCCGAATACCCCATCCTCGTCATCAGAGTTGAGCATTGCCATGTGTGCACCATCAGATTGGTGCGTCACAGTCCTTCTGTCATCCCTTGGTACCTTATTGCACTTTGCTGCTAAGTGCTGATCAGATCCACAGTTCCAGCACAGCTGTTTTGGTCTGTTGCTGCAGGGAGGGTGATTCCCCTGGCCTTGTCCTCTGGTTCTAGGTGGTAAAAATACGTATAGCCATTGCTTCATCCTGATCTTTTGCATCATTTCCAGTGGTACATTTTATTTTCTGCCTGTCCCCCTCCTTGCTGATCAATGAGATCAGGGTATCAGGTTCGATTGTTTTGCTGGTTGCATATAGGCAAGCAGCAGTGAGTTGGCTAGATGTGAAATTGGCAAGGGGGACTGGAAGGGATCAGATGATTGTCGAACGGTAGTCCGATTCTTCGATGTCAACGCCTACTGATGCTAATTCTTCATGCTTTGTCTGCAGTCCATCTAGGAACTGTCAGACATCACCTCCTTTGGTGATCTTCAACTCCAGGAACTGTGCACGCAATTCTGTTTGCACATAAGCTCCTTTTTTGGTATATTTGCATACGATCTCCTTCCACATTTTGCTGACACTCTTCAGTTTTCGGACCTTCAGTGCAGTCGAGTCCAGGATGCGCTGAGTCAGTAAGTGTTTTGATATCCCTTCGTTCTTTCTCCATTTATTAATTTCCTCAGTCTGCGCAGTCAATAAAGGAGATGGGTGTGACGGCTCAGGGGTCGATCCATCGAAGTGTCCCCACATCTCCTTTGCTTCAACAGCGACCTGGAAGTGAAGAGAGAATATTGCCCAATTCATGCCTTTTATGTCGAGCTTAGGCACATTGTTGGGGAGTGTATTGGTGGTAATGGGGACAGTGGTTGACATTTTGGTAGATGGTAATTGAGTTTAGTTTGAAGCAGCAGGGCTCATAACCTGTGAGATTACGAGCGAGCAGAGGAGCAGGGTGAGATGACTATATGAGAAGGAACTCAGTCATTTGGGGATAATGGACTGATAATGTATTTACCTATACGAAAAGGAACTATGTACGGAGTGAGTTACAGTAATAGCGGCAATAGTTAGTGGCGCACCTCAGTCGTTTGGGGATAACGGACTGAGGGTGAGCACTGTCAGACAGTAGTCTTAAATACTCATAAGTACAAGTACTTGGATAAAAGGAGTAAGCCAAAGAAATGAAGGGTCGACGGAGCAGGATACAATAAACTTGTCGCGTAGTACTATGGACGCCTCGGGCTATGTATGTATGGAATGGAGAGCGCGCGGACAGGAACGTGAAATGTATACGTACGAAATCGGCGGCGCGCATGCTTGCGTATTTCGACAGAATCTTCAATCAAAATGTGTCAAGCTCACGGCGACTAGTGGTACCTGCATACCTGCAACCACGGTGCAGCCTTGGCCTGGAGTGCAGACGCCCACGCACCAAGCCCTTAAGGGCTTGCCCCCGCTGCGCAAGTGGCATGGGACGGAGCCTCGGCGTTTCCCGACTTGCGGAATCCCTATCGAAGCGCACTGACACGACATCATATCCAAAGTAATTCCGACGACCAATTTGCGATTGGCAGGGTACAAACACGCGATCAACCATATTTATTCTTAATTACAGTAATCCACACGTCAGACGAACCGAATACAAAACCCGCCAAACGGAGACGCGCACGGGGCAGGGCAAGTGAACGGAGATGGCGATAGAGATGGCGATAGAAGGGGGGGAGAAGGGGAACGGAAATAAAGTACAGCAAGAATGATGTATAGATAGTACAAACAGCAACACCAGACGACCCATATCCAGCGCGGCTTCCACCCTGAACTCGAATTCATTTGCTCCAGGCAGTCAACGTGCTTTGGAACCCATCCATGTCGCTGTTCTGCTTTACGACGCCGTTTTGACCCACGCTGAGCTGGTACGTCGTACCGACGGTAGACAGGCTGTAGACGGTCACGCTCGATGCCGAGTCGATGTTGAAGATCTGTGATTGACACGAGACGGAGGTGAGGCAGGTCTGGTCGTAGTTCTATGAAGGGTGACGGATGATCAGATGGATTCCGAGTTGCTTGAACGGACACTTACTTGGAAAAAGCTGTAAAAGCCAGCGCCTAAGTGAACGTGTCAGTCGTTAAAAACAAGATTACGTGGGATCACGCCACTCACCGAAGAGGATGATGTTGGACGAGGATTGCACGTACATAGCCCAAGCTGAGCTGATACTACTGGAAAAAGTAGGATCATGATAAGTGGAAGAGGAACTATATGGCGCTGGAGCAGCAGGAGCAGGTTGATAGTAAGGCTGAAGAAGGGAATAATGTCAGCTACAACTCGGAAGAGAAATACCAAGTGATCGCCTACACTCTCGGTCTGAGCAAAGCCAATATAGTGGTTCTGAGCGTTTGCCAAGTTATACTGGTAGAGAGAACTGTGTTCCGCTGGCATGGCGTATCATCGATTCCGCATCTATAGGACCAATAGACTCAAAAAGACTCACAAGCTGTGGGCATGATCATCGTCAGGATCAGGAAATACAAAGGTACCATTGACTTACAAGTTCCAATCAACCAAACAGGACCCGCTGATTCTGAAAGGATACCACGCCCAGTGAAGATCGAAATTTCGCTCGAGTCAGTGGGTGCATCCAGATCGTGGTCCGCAGTCCATAGCCAGGTCCCCTGATCAACGATGAATGGAACGAAGTAGGGATAAACGAATCAATTCCACGAACCTCAAAGTATGCGCTAGATCCAGAGGTCAGATGAATACCCAAGAAGGCAGCCTGGCATGCCGTGTTCACAGTGCCATTTTTGCAGTTCGAAGATTGCATGTTGGTACCCACAGCTAGAAATACTCTATTAGTCGGTGCTGTACATCGAAACAGTACCATACGGACCTCCTCCAAGCCTGTCGATCACAAGGATGAGCGAATTCGTCGCAGTAGCATAGATGGCTTACCGGATGTGAGTGTCCCAGAGACCAGCGGCGCCTTGCTGACCAGAGGGATCGTGGACGTTCCATTCCAGCACGATCGCCCCAGGAGCTGGAAGAGAATGAGATCACCCGTGATCAGATAACATTCTACTCACTAGGACCAGCCGTGGAGAGGATGATGTCACTAATTTCCATGACGCCTTGGGAGCCAGCGGTGCCTGCTTGAACGACGACGCGCGGGTTGGTCTGAGACTGGAAATTGCTGCCTCCAGCGAGGATGACAGGCCATGCCTCCCCGACAATCTGAGTTCCCGCAGGAATGGTGATCGTGTTCGTGACGTAGTATACACCCGCATCGAAGAAAATGATCTTGCATCCAGCGTACTGTGAAACAAACAGAGGTTCAGATGACAATCCCAGTGTCTACATAGATGTGGACTGTACCTTATTGAAGACGTTCTGAATAGCAGCAGTGTCATCTGACTTGCCGTCACCCTTGGCACCTTGGCTCTTGACGCTGATGAACTGGCTCGTTGCGTAGTTTGCGTATTGAGGGTGTGCCTTTCCAAAGATTCGGCCCGAGCTGTCGAGGAGCCCCGAAGGCTTGCTCGCCGAGACAATGTTGTTCTGTGCCCAGGTCTTCTGGCCGCTGGTTCCGGAGTATGTGTTTCCTTGACCCCATGAGGCGATAGTAGTAGTACCTCCCCCTAGGATGGTTGCTCCATTGGCAACACCAATCGTCTTTGGAACGTTCGTCAACTTGATATTGTTAAGAACCAAGGAGTATGGAAGGGTGCCGTTACTGGCGACCGAGGACTGAACGAATACGGGTGTGTTGGTAACGACTGCATCGATGATGGCCTCGGAACCAACGCCCTGAACAAGTCCGGTGAATAACGAAAAAAAACTGTGTGCGCGACAAAATACTTCACCTGATTCAATTCCGTGATTCCACCAACACTCAAGTCAAAGCCAACCTGTGAAGGGGATCAGGTATGCTCCGCGTCGGAGCGCAAGCAGCTCAATATCACTTACCTGGCAATTATTGATAGTAACGCCTTGGAATGTGAATCCTGATGGAGATGTCAGAGAAAGGTCTCTTTGATCAACAGTGAAACAACGGACCCCAATTCCAGATAGCATATATAGCTAGGAAATACCTGATGAGCGTCCATTTACAAGCATCATGGCTTCCACTCACCAATATTAGCATTATTAACCGTAAGGTTGCGAACCGTGAACTGTTGACTTCCAACCTCAATACCAATATTTCCTGAATGAGAGTTCATTATTTTGTTCCGTTCGCTGAAGGTCGTTGATTACCTCCATTGAAAACAATGTCTGGCAAGATGTAAGCGTCCGTGTTGTGCATCGTTATAGCTACTTACCTCCCATGAAACCACCGCTAGAGAAATTAAGGGGGGTGAGTATAAACCAAGCAAAAATTGTTAAATTATGATGAACACCAACCTTCCGTTTTCCATGAACATCCCTGCCACAAAGAATTAGGTTCGTCCCCAGACATGTTGTTCCTTTTCTTACCTTGATGTTTAGTTCCAGAAGCCGTGGACATCTCGACCACGACATTGACCAATGATGTCGCCTGAGCCACTTGCCAGTGTAAACCGATTGCCGAGTTCCCGGAAGGAATCTGCCTCAAATCGATGATCAAGTTCCGGACAGAGCGGAAGCTATAGCAAGACGAATCTCAACACGTGAGCGACGAATGGCAATCGATAATCCGTACAAGTTATTCTGATTGGTGAACCACTGAGCGCCATAGCCATTGGGAATGTAAGGGTCGGCGTCTGCTCCGCTTTAGATCCGGTTTCTATGATAAGATCCGAAGGGACTGACCGATGACCGCGAATCCGCTGAATTGCGGGCTTGCGAGAAGAGTCGGAGGATTCTTGGCATCTCCGATCATTTGGGTATAGTAATAGGTGTTGATAGCCGATGAGACCAGATACGTGCTAATCATGAGTCAGCACTGCGCACACGGTAATCAAGTTTGACGAATTTACCCATGAGGGAAATATACGATTGCCGGAGAGAGACTACAGATTTCGGGTTAGTCACAAAGCATGGACGGAGAACGACCTCATACGTCGACTCGGAGCAAGTGGCTCCGCCACAGCGACTTCCTGATGTCATAGCTGCACTGCGAACGCGAAAATCAATGAGAGCCCTCGTGAAATCATCGAGAACTAACTTTATTGCGGCCGTATCATCAGTGACGCCATCACCCTTGGCTCCAAAGTCCTTAACGTTGCGAAAAACTTGATATGAACTTGGGTTGGGATTGAATGGATAGGTTCCCTGGTGTGTGATTGTCTCGAGCCAATATGGATCAGTGGGTGACGCCGTACCGCTACCTAGAGCAGCTGAGCAAGACGAGCCAAGACCAGAAGCGGTTCGAGTGGAATATAAGACTGTACTGAGAATGAGCAACGCAGAACCGAACCACATGGCTTAAGCTGAAACGAAGAGAAGATGTCGCGCAAACGGTGAACAGATTTCAATGCGAGAAATGAGGGGATCGGGGCATTTATATACTCACGCCAAGTTTTGCTGCTGTGCAATGATTACCCGACCGGAGGAGTGTGACAACAAGCTGTTTCAGCACGAGGTATACTTCTAAATGACGATGACCTGTGATCGGTAACAGGTTAGGTCCGCAAACAGGAGGCAAGACACGAACGCATTTGGTCTGGGAGAAATTGAGTCTCTTCCGTTGGCGTGCACGTCAGCGATCCATTCCTTGAGGTAACCTGCTACGACCCGTTCCGCTGTCAAGTGCACGGGAACATCACCGAAATTCAAATTGAAAGACATGTGGCCGACATCCGTGCTTTTGACGGTGACGGGCAAAAAGCCGAGACACACCCTTTTGGTTTGAATCCAGGGCAGGAGAGAGTGTGGGGCAAATAGTAATCAGCCTTTCGGACGAATCCAGTATACCGGAAGGCCAATCACCGAGACGTTGGGTTGGTTACGTAATCTGTGTGCATTCGAAACCGTCAATTACATAGATTGACTTGGGTCCGTAGAGATACGCGCAGATGCGGCTGTGGGGGAGAGGCGACGGTCATGCATTCAAAGTAATGCAGTCCGGATCTCAGTCGCTTGAGCCATCAGGTCATTCATTGACCATATATAGTAAGACGCCCCACCTTCTTTGATGAAAACCCCATTCGAATTCCCTGCAGGTGGCCGCATGCAAGTACCCTCCGTGAAATGGATCGATATGGAAAGGCCAATTATACATTGAACCTCCAAGGCTCTTAATCTCGTGCTGCCACGTCCTACGAAAATCTAAAAGAGTTAGCCATTAACGAAACCGGTGTCACACCACATGCGTCACACCCCTATAAGGATCATCAGAATTGCTAAGAAGCAGACGCACCGAGGAACACACTTACCATGCACGGTATCCTGACAACGATCGCAGAATAGCAGATGTCAGGAGGGCACGAAGATGAGTAGCTACACGTGCAAGGTGTTTCGACCTTCAGACGACAGGAAGAAGCCAAACAAACCACGTGGACAGTATGTCATTATAGTGCGGGCGCTTGGTTACGCTGGCATCTGACATCGGAAAAACTAAAACAACACGTTTGTTCATGTGATGTGCTCAGGGAGCCCCTCAAAACTCTTGCGCGCATGCGATGCAATCGCCGCCGCCCGCATCGCTGCTTTGAGAAGCGGAACGGAACATAGAGATACCATTTGGGAGGGTTAGCACGGAGAGTGTGCACAAATCATCAAAATTTGAAGAACCCAATTGCCTTGATCAAGTGACAGATTAATGCAATGACGTGAATTGGGTTACATGAACTGGAAACGTACCATGCAGACTCAGCCAGCTCAAAAGAGAAAGGACTACTTCTAACTTCTGCTAATGCGACTCAGGTCGTTGGCTGTTGGCTGTTGGAAATGATATGTATAGTGAAGGGAAACCTATATCATCACCGGAAGGATGCTGTGAAGTGGGGATATGCTTGAACCACGGTCTTCGGAGCGGGATGGGGTTCGAAATTTGACGATTCGCTGGTGCTTACAGACTTGATGTCTGAAGAAGGGAACTTTTCGCTTTCATTACCGGCCCAAACTTCCGGTGGTCTAGTGGTGGTATGTCGGACGGCTCAAATGTGCTTAACCTGCAACTCTCCCGGCGAGATAGTACCCAATTACCCTGTTTACGTGAGTGCATGCATTGCAGGGCAGCTTCCACATGTATTTTTTTTCTTCGAAAACGAGGCGCGAGAAAGACAAACTGCACTGGGTCGTGGAGGTAGCAAGTATCAAGCATGATGAATGATCTCACCGCCTGAGCTGGGTTGGTGTATGGGAAGCAAATAGACTTGACGGGGCTCAGAGACACGCGGCATACTCACTCGACCGAATGATGATTAATCAACGATACTGAAGTGGGATGGTGCTTTTGTTACCTGTGTCAGCTGGTTCCTGTCATTTGACGCGTCACTGAAATCGTGCACAGACTTACCAAAAGAGCCATCCGTCCATGAAAATCAGTAGTGGTTTCCGTTTCCGTCTTTACTGCACAATAACCTGACAGGGTGCTAGTATAGCGGAGTCGTGAGGATGAATAATTATATTGCATAGATTACGGCGTCTTTCACCCTGATCACTTCCCAATTCCCTGGCACCTGAGCAAGTTCCGTTGGTCCTGTGACGAGATCAGTTGATCTTTGAGAGTCACAAAGATATCTACGGTGAGAATCTTTGATGACATAAAGAGCGAGCCTCGACTTGTTCAAGGATGGCTAGTAGGGCGACCACAACATATGTTGTCGTTAAGTGTCTAAATGCAACGAGAGTGGAGCCGTGTGAGCCGCTGGCAGTGGGAAGGGGCAGTACGGCGGCTGCATCGCTAAACCATGCCACCTTGCTTGTCGACGTCTTGGATTTCTCTGCCATTTGTGTTGGCGGGCTGCAAATGAGGTCGCCCTCGATGATCGGTGCCACCGGGTGAGTATTGACATTGATAAGATGAAGCTGAGCCGACGATCCAAACCTGAAAACGTTGCTGATTCGACAAGGTCGTACAGCACTGCTCAAAATCGGCCGTGCTGTACATCGTGGGCGTCGACGACGACGCGGACTCCAAATAGCAACAAGGAACGTTCCGTAGATCGTGTCTCAAAAATGACAGAGTGTATCGGATGGATACTGTGGAGTAGTGACGGTTGGAGTTAGAGCCTCGCGCACGCCGCACGACCCCATGACTCGGACACAGTTGCATCGTCGATGACTAATCGAATTGACTCCATACCGGATCATGACAACGGACCGAATCACCGTCTGCCAGCACATCACAACCATTGCTTGGAGACTAGTATATTGTCTGGTGGCGGCAAGGTTTTCTCCACAAGCAAGGGGATCGAATCCCAACAGCGACCATCGGTCGCATGTCTAACAGTCATGATGGTCGCTTACTCACTAATATCGGCGTCAGAAATCGACTCGCGGGTCAACTTGGGGTCAGCGCTGCTCTCGGAAGCAAAAGCCTCTTCCCCGTATCTGACAGTACTATCATTGGTGGGAATGCGCAAAAGGTTATTGCAATGCAAAATTCACTGATCTGCACGTCACGGTAGCACCCTCCACCTTCCACATAAAATCACGACATAATTCGTAGGTGCTCTCTGGTACCAAATGAACATTCGTAAAGAAATAAATACAGTGTGATCTTGTGAGCAGAACACGAGCAATGGAAAGAATACTGCGTATATACAATGCGTCACGTCCAACACAATTGTTTGATATGATCAGTATTTAACATGAACAAGGTGCGGGGGTTAACGAAAGACTTAACAAAAGACACTGTCGCCCTTCCTACTGCACCCTTCAGGTCCCTAACTTATAATTTTCATATGAGACGACATGAAAATCAACGTATCAGTGGTCGAGAGCCGCAAGTGACACTGGGCATACGCCCTTATAAGTCTTCATAAATAGGAGATAATTAATCAGAAAATAAATAAAAAAATAGTCCTA